>JAVJGG010000061.1:8322286-8380390 GCA_035590195.1 Aviceda cuculoides | reverse complement strand
CGTAGGCACAGCTTTGGGCTTCTGCACAGGCTGGACCCAAACCCTGTCATCCTCTTGTGCAACACACTGGAATTTTTTTTTTTTTTTTTTTTATTTTTTTTTCCCCCCTTAGAGTTTAAGTTCATCTGTAGCTTTTGGGTTTTGTTTTGTTGGGGTTTTTTTTATGGGATTGCAAAGGAATGAGCTCCATATGATGTGAAGACTTGGAATGTACTGTTAAAGCAATTGTTGCTTAGTTACTTCATGTTTAATGAGGTTGTGAAGTTGCTTGCAGTTACTGATCTCGCTCACCAGATCACTGATACTTAAAAAGATAACGAGACTATTCTGAGTGGCAGACAAGCAGGCACTGTGGAGGGTACAGTGTTGCTGCTTTGTTTCCTCCTGTAGGTTCTGATTTTGGCAAATATCTATTAGGCACTTCCTCTTTTTGAATAACGCTTTTTCTGTAGGCTGAAGGTTGGCAGAACTTGAAAGTCTGTGTTGCAGGAGGATGGAAAGAAAAACATTGATTAACTTAGATTAAAAGTAAACGTTTATGAAAAACTTGTACAATATATTGCTAATAAATGAGATGTTACTGGATTCTGGTTTATGGAACTGACAGGGATGTTCCATTCTGAAGCCTTTTTTCTTCATTTCACCCACTTGTATACAATATATATAACTTAAATAAATTGAAATTAAAATGAGAGGTACTTCTACCCTCGGAAGATGATGCGAATTCCAACACATTTAATTTTTATTGAAACAATAGGCATGTTGTATATCTTTTACTTCAACTTCTGGTTTTGATACACTGATGCTGTTTGTAATTGGGTTTAAGCCTGTAAATTGAAAGATACCACATGCACTACTTTATCTCTTTCAGCTAAAAGAAAATCTTCTTATGTTTTGTTGTTTGATAGAAACTAGTGTTTCAGGCACAATTTTGTTTCTAGCTCATTATAGGTTTCTGCAAGATCCTCAGTGTCATTTAGCTATTTGTACTGTTAAAAATTGCTCTTTGGAAACAGGTACGTGTTCAAATTGGAGAGGTTATACATCCAGTGTTTTCTTTAGAAATGAGTAGTTCTCTTTGCTTTATTATGAAACCTTCCGTATTTAAGTACACAGTCAGAAAGACAAGATGAAAATTTCATTATTTGAAAAAGTTTTTTGGCCTGTTTTTTAATAATGCCGTCAATTTCCAATGACAATCCAAATTCCAGCTGCCTTTTAGAAACTGAACACAAAAGCAATTCCAAACTGTGAGTGGAGTTGAAAGACCCCAAGCTTTTTTTGTATATATTTTATATTTCATGGGTTGTGTTCTGTTTACTGTATAGCTGCTAAAATAGAAAAAGGGCTTTAAAGAGTGGTCAATGAACAAACAAGTTGCTATTGTTTCACTAATACTTATTCTAGAGGATTTTTTGTTATAGGACAAAATGAGTAATTTGAATGGGAAGGTATTAAGTTCCCACCCTTCAAGTCTTTCATCAGTTCTTTTAAGATAAATGTGGAATTAGCATCCTTCAAAACCAACAATGAAAGTAACTGCTGTACAGAGCTGTTTTTATCTGTCAAAACTATGACCTCTAAGACAGATACAATCCAGACGCAGGAAGTATGTTTAAAGTATCAGCATGGTGTTGGTGGCCAGTGGCA
The DNA here is from genome assembly GCA_035590195.1 of Aviceda cuculoides. NCBI lineage: Eukaryota > Metazoa > Chordata > Aves > Accipitriformes > Accipitridae > Aviceda > Aviceda cuculoides. The sequence goes on along the minus strand of JAVJGG010000061.1, from coordinate 8,378,740 downwards.
GGGCTTCTGCTAGTTTGCAAGAGCTTAAAAAATTACTGTCAGACTTGCAAGTGTGTAAGTAAATCTGAGAAGTAGGTGTGGTGCTTTAGCAGTCAACGGTAAGAACGTACGTGAACCGTTCTAGGAGAGTTACAAATTTATTTCATTTAGCAGGGAAAAGGGAGCTCTTAAATGGCAGGTGGATTGGCACTCTGGGGATTATGCGGAGGCACTTTGCCTTGATTCACATGGGACCTGCTCATGACTGGAAGACACCTCTGAACAACCGAGTATTGTCAGTTAGCAGATGAATTTAGTACCTGAATGTGCTAACCAGCTAAGTGTTTCTGTTCCTCCTAGTACCGTTCTTAGGAACGTGAGAAAGTTGCTCATAAACACAGGCACTTTTCCCATGTTCCAGTGCTGCAACTACAGCAACTGAGCCAGCTGTTGTGAGATGCCCCCAGGTGCCTGTGAAACTGTCTCTGAATTTTAGACTTTTCTAATAGACGTGTTGAGACATAGTGATTTATTTTTCCTTTGAAGCCTTATCACTAAAAATAATAGAACTATACTGTTGATCACTCAAGTAACCAGTATATCCAAATTATCAGTTGAGCTTGGATTAATGTTTATTCAAGACTGCTGGGAAAACAAGATGATGTTGGACTATTAGTCTTTTTTCATTATGTGGGGAATAAGTGTCATTCTCTGTGTAGGGATTTGAGAAACTGTTCCCTGGGCAGAATGTCCAGACATTCTTTATATCCACAGTATAACTGCATCTAACAAAAACTATTTTCTTCTTCCAAGGTGTCTCTTCCTCTTCAGTTTTTAACATCTGCCCCCACCCCAACTATTCAATATTGTATACCATTTATTGGCAAGTACAATATTTGGTTATATGGAAGATATGTAGCATCATTTTGATCATTCATCTCTCCTAGTCTGCACAAGAATTTAATCATTCTTATTTTCTGTAAATTCTGTGATTCCTGCTTTTCTTCATAAAGTTATTTGCAAATTACTGTTGAGATTTTGATCAGACTTAAAGGTGTTTTAAAATATTCATCTGTATGTTAGCTTGTATTGAACTGGGAGGTGAATCTGAAGCAAAATATTAGGCTTAACTCCAAGTGGCTGAAGCATAAGCATATTCATTTCTGTAAATTCTGCTGTGGAGGGAGTACCCTTGAAAAAGGGGAGGAGTGGACAGCAGGAACTCCATGCTACTAAAGCTCACCTTTCTCAACAGGTGAGAAACGTTCATGAAGGCTTGAACTGCTGTTACCCAACTGCTGTTACTGTGATCCAGCATTCACTTGGGCACTGGACACTCTTAATTTATATAAAGCACTATAAGCAGATAGGAATGGATAGAATTATGACATTTGAAGGAAAATTTATTACTCCTTGGGTTCTTTAATTACACACTTCCATATTAGTATGTTGATTTTTTTAATTTCAAAATACTCTGTTCTCTGAATCATTTTGAAATAGCTTCAGAACAACGTACTGATTTTTCAGAAAATGAGTGAAGTGCACTGTACCCTTCCCATAAAACACATATTGCTATACTGTTAGAATATAATTAATCTGTCCAAACTGTTAACTTCTCTGTTGGCACAAGAAAAATGTGGAGTTATAATCTGATATATCTGTAACTTTGTAAGATTCTATTTATTGACTGTCTCAGATTTTCATATAGGTTTCTTAAGCAGTTTGTGTTTGTATTCTGTTTGTTTGGAAATTTTTTGTTCCTGAATGTGTGGAGTTTCTCAACGGTAATTTTGTTTCTTACGCATAATGAGTGTTCTGGCTGCAGGCAGTGAGGAAGTTCATTTGATTTATGAAGGAGTTCTTCCACAGTAATTTTTTTTTTCTTGCAATCAGTAAAAATCACTGCAAAAGCAGATGTATTGGAATAGTCTATAATTTTTATTTAAGCAAAATCTAATATAAGATGGTAATTTTTATGCAAATGATGTGCAAACAACAAATCTGTAGATTGGGAGAGTTGCCTCAAATCAGTTATGCTGCAAGAGTTTTCTTTTGCCTGTATTTTCAGCTTCTCTAGGTGTTAGGAAGCTGACACAGCCTAGTAAGCTCCATGAACCTGCAGTTCTGGGTAGATCGAGGTCTCCCTGCTCCCGGCAGCAGGAACTGGGGAGAGCCCTGCAAGTGGTGCTGGCTGTGTCCCACAGCGCCCCTGCCCATGGTATGGATGCTTGCCCCAGGAGTCATCGTTAAGGTGAAGGGTCGGTGTCGAATGATTGTCTTGTAGAAAGATCCAAAGAGGAAAGATGATTTTTTCTAGTTTCCACTTTTAAAAATTCTGCATCAGGTGTTTGGTATCGTATGTAGATCTTTTCAAATCTGATGCCGTAAAAGTGAAACAGTTTTTCTGAGTGGAGATGTCCTTTATAATTTCAGGCTGAAGGATTTAAAATATGAAGTAGGGATGTGGAAAATAAGTATAATGATAGCACTTTTAGGCCAAAGGGAGGGGAAGATGCACCTGCCGGAGTTACTTGTTGACAGGTAGTGACTACTTAAAATTACATATAGTTTATTTTCTCGAAGTACACGAAATGCAAACTAGTCTGCTGTTCCCTCATGGCCAGTGTGCCAGATAATTAGAGGGGGGCCATTTCCCCAAAATCTTCCTGGTTGATACTACAATTGATGACTCACGTAAGATAAATGTGATATGCTGGAGAGAATGGCAGATCAGAAGCTGTGGGATGAAATACTCCTCAAACTGCTGGGAATAATGAGATGCGTAACTGTAATGCAAAAAAGAAAATAAGAAAATACTTGTGTTTTAGCTATTTACAACAAGGAACAGAATCCTTATACTACAAGGAAAGACATGGAAATAATGACTGGTTTTCCCATTACCTCTGCTAGCTAAATGTCTGAAACAAGGCCTGGGGCTGGGTGGGTGGGAAGGTTCCTTAACATAACTTTTTCAAATGCCAATGTGCAGCTTTGTTTACTAGTGAAACTTAATGAGTAACAAATGTGCCAGTCAGGCAAAGATGAAGTATTTCTGCTGCCTGCAGCAGTGTTCAGAGTAGAGGGGGAAGGGGCGAAAAGGGAGAGAGTCCTCAGCAGTAGTTTGTCTTAGGTATCAGCAAATGCTGCTCCTTCAGCAACTGCTGGATTTATTTTTAACTGCTTGACTCATTCCTTGTCAGATGATTGACCATCAAGCTGCATAGTGAAACACGAATGTGCAGAGGAAGCAAGCCTGACTAAAGGAAGAGGGGGAGTGGTTGTCTGGGAAGAGAGGTGGGATCTGGAGTTGTGCTTCGCATGCTGTGTGCCTGCGGTCTGCTGAGCTCCGGGCTCCCCAGCAGCCTAGGCACACTGCGGGGCAGCCTCCAAAGTGGAGGATGACGACGGCTGCTTTCGGCTGCACAGAGGCATGATTGCTCGTTTATTAGGAGCAAGGACCTGGAAGCAGTGTTCGGGACGGCAGTGTACTGCTTAGTGACAAATTAATATTTTTTTTCCTATGCTGGATGTTGCTATTCTAAAGGATTCTCATCATGATCGATAGCTCCAAGAAGCAGCAACAGGGCTTTTCCGAGATTTTACCTGCAGGAGATGTTAAGCCACTGAAGGAGAAGGAATGCCTTGAGCTGAAGAGCCAGAAAAGTCTCAAGGAAGGTCAGTCACTTGCTGGTTGGGGACAGAAAATGCAGAAGTACTGGGCAGATTCGGTTCACCAACATTGGTAGTGTAATGCTATATGTCAGGAAGAATTTTTGTACGTTAAATGAGGTATGGTTTTCTGTCTTTAAAAAAATTTCTAAAAGCTAAATTTAGAATTTACCTGAAGCTATTAAAATAATGATGATAATAGCTTGATAGAAATTGTAGTATGAAGAAAAATGAGTGATTAAGTACCTTTTTCAGAGTAGCATTTAGTGCTGAATTAACTAACTACTCTGAAATTGTCCTGTGAATACTGCACAAAATGCTTCAAAATGTCACTATGGAAGTGAATATAATGAAATAAATGTCATGAAATCTGATACTATTAAAAGTAAAACCCTACAAACCTTTAGTTTTAGACATGTATTACTACGTCATTTTCAACAGTGCCTTTCTCAGCTACTGTCTTTCTCTAGAATTCCCTTCTGCCCTCATACTTTAAATTAGATTTGACTCTGCTTTCCAGATGTATGCTTTTCAAATAACATTGTCTTCTTAAATGTTTGGTTTTAGACTGTGCATTAAATTGATATAATGCACAAGCATTAGTTTGTAAAATAGCAATAATCGGAGGATATTTGGAGCATTATTTAAAGCTGACAAATGGTACTATACCAGATTCATTTAAAGTAGTATTTGTTAGGCTGTAGCAATAGTGCTGCTGAGAAATGGAAGTCGTCTGACTCCTTCCAGCTGGAGGTATTCTTCTATCTGGCCGGTGTTAAGGAGGAGAAGGAAGAGACCTCTTGAGGTTAGCTGCCAGCCCTGCATAGAACAGTTTAACTGATGTATTTTAACATACCAGGCTCTTTGCAGTTTAAGACTCAAACTCCAAGTTCTTAATCAATTGGAAACAAACTGTATTTGTAGTAGACAAAATTCCTTCTTTCCTTTTACAGCTCTCTGCCTTGGCTTTTACTCCAGATATCTCTGGATTGTCTGGTGGTTCAGAGATTTCCTCCTTGGTGTTATGGCAAGACTACTGTTTTTCCCCTTTCTACATGAGATCATGCCTTTCTCAGAATTTAAATGCTGGGTTTGTTTGGGGGTTTTGTTTGTTTTTAAATTTGGGTCTTAATAATGTTTCAAGTAGTGAAAAGATAGCCCATGTGCATTCTTGAATTCAGTAACTGGCAGTTTATTTAAAAAAAAACCCCTTTACCTAGCTCTAAGCTAGGGCTAGAGAAAACACTGATTTTTATATTATGTACTGCTACCAAAGGTTTCTTGTTGATTGGAAAGAGATAATAAGAAGTTGAGTGTTGATGCACATGGCTGTGGCTGAGAGCATGACAGTTCTACTTCCTTTACAGCAAGAGAGTACGGATTGAGAGACAGTGATCCAAGAGAAAGGGCCAGTGGTGGCTTCTTTTTCAGGGTGTTTGCCTTGCAACTCCGAACAGGCCCAGTTAAACCTGCTGCTGCTACCTCTGAAGTTCTGAGGGGCCATAGGAACAAAGAAGGAAGGCGAGGAAGTTGAGAGAGACAGAGGAGTAAGCATACTGTTGTAGGAAATACTGTAGGAAACCCCCCCTTAACTAATCTAAGCTACCAAGAAATAAAGGGGAGAAAGACGTGAAAAAACTAGCATGGTGGGTAGTGTAGGTGGGCTAATAAGTAACCATGATAATGATTATCTTCAGTCTTTGAATATGTCAGTTATGTAGAAAGTGGATGAAAGAATGTACGTTACAATAATAACGGTCTGTCAGAGTAGCAAAAAACCTGCAATTATGGGACACTCTTCCAGTCTAAATTCATGAATATTTTAGACTTTAAATCATTCAGTGTATAAAAGAAGATATAATTGTTTTCCACAATCGCTATCTTTGCTTCCTTTTCTCTGTTTTAGTACCTGTTCTCCATTTTCACTTTTCCCCAGTGAATACTGCTTATCCTTTTATCTCTTCTAAGTTTGGCAACCTAATAGTTAAAATAATGAATCTCTTTTTGAGAGTGTGAATGACTACAGGCTCTCCTCTTCCAGCCTTTCCTCTTTCTAAAGCTTAGAAAAAACAGTCATTTTCTTTCTTGTGCTATATAGAATGAATTGTTGAAAACATTGCAAATCTGCTTGATTTGCATCTAGAGAGACTGAAACAGAGCTTCACCTTTTCAGTTTATAATGTTAAGAAATACGTAGTTCAGGTATTTTGTAGACTTTTTCAAAAATTCAATTGCAGTTGTTAATTTCATCCTATTTAAATAACACTATAAATAATGTTAAAACACTTCTTATTTTACAGAACAGTATATTCTGAATTAGCTTGTGGCATTCTGCCTCTGGTTTTTTGTTGTCCCGTCTCCCCCCCACCCCCCATTTTCTTTTTCCTTTAATTCAAATGATGATGTGACTGGTTTTGCCACCTGAATCATCAACCCTTTTTTTGTTAGGACACAAAAATACTTATGAATACCATCTGTGAATGGTTAAAACTGCAAAAATGAAAAATGTAATTCTGTTGGCAAATGTAGAAGTAACTTGTACATAGAAGCCAAGTAATTCAGAAGGTGCTACAGCCTTTGCTCCATAATCTATTTTGCACAGGTTTGGTAATCGTAAAATCCTGAGATAGTACTGTGTGCTTATTTCAGCAATGAGTACCTTATGGGAATTGTTAGGCGCAGTTCTTTTTTTAAGTAGTATTTCTTTGTAAGGAAAGAGACTTTTGGTGGAAACACAAATCCCAACACTGTCTTCAGCAAATTAATGTTAAGGGCACTGGAAGGTTAGATTACAAGGATGACTTTTTTTCTTTGCTGAGGCTAATGAATACTCTTAGAAGGTGCACATTATAGAATCCTATAGCACAGGAGGAAATCCTCTTAATTACCCTACTTTCTTGTAAATGACTCGTATGTTGTTGTTACATATTGACTGTTCTGTGAAAGCAGTTCTTAATTTTATCTGTTTTATCAGATTTATCAGATCTGTTTTGTATGAGCAAGGAACAAAAATACTTTCTGGCTCTGATGCTAACCATACAGTGCTAACTAAACAGCTTTTTCCTGTAGCATTGACTTCTAATGTCAAGTAAGTAGCCAAAACATTTTAAAAATTCAAGTGAAAAGCCTTAATCAGGACATCATTGTGCATACAGTTAGTAAGAAAAAGTTAGTATCATCAACAATGCATATATTAGGAATTAGGAATATACTTAGGCTGCAGATTATAAGGTTTCTAACTGAGGAGTGAAGTGAATTTATGGAGTCTTGCCTTGTACCCTAAATTGTTTTAATATAAAAATTGATGAGCTCCTGCAAGAGTGCATGACCATGCAGAACTCTTGAAAACACAATATTAAATTGGTGAAACAAATCAGTATGGTGCTATCTCAGGTGGGTTTTAAAAGCAGGCTAGATCCCAGTTTGCTTGCACTGTATTTTTCATATATGAATCTGAGCTTCAAAGTTACCAGTTGCCTGCAAGTTACTTTAAGGAAAAAAAACTAACCATGAAGGAAATTTTGTTTCCACCTTGAAACATAATTTATTTCCTGGATTTGTATTGCTTTTTAATTTTACTGAAGAAACTGGAGACTGGCAAGTGCAAGAAACAGGATACAGGGTGGCATGAGTAAAGCACAGGGATTTCTCAGGTGCTCACTGGAAATGTCTTCATGCTGTCTGGTTAATAGCTTGCCAGATTACCAGATTTAGTCAGGAAGGATTTCTTCCCTTCCTTCCTTGCAATCAAACGAATATTGCATGAGAATTGTTTTTTTAACAGATTTCCTGCTGTTGCTGGCATGTTCAGTATTGGTGATACTCTTGACCATGCAGTAGCATGTTAGACTTAAGAGTCTACTGTTGGTTTGCTGGGTTTGGTTGTTTTTTTTTCTTTTTAAAAAAAAGCTTTTAAGTTTTGTTATATGGTGTTTAGAGGTGGTTTTATGACCTCTTATCAGTAGCAGTCTATTGGATATGTTTTTTAAGACACACATCATGAGAAAAATACTGGGAAAAAAAGGTATTATTCCTGTAGTCTTAGTTAATAAAGGAAGCCCTATAAATTCAGTGTTCTGATCCTGTGGGGCTGTGTTAAAATTCTTAACTTCATGTATCTACCATAAACAGTCTCTTTAATGACAGAGGGATAATTTTATATCTTACAAGTAAATCAGCACTTATTCTGCAAAAATTTCTTCTCCAGTGTAGCACTTAAATGAATAATAAATATATGGTAATCCCATTACAATAAACACATGCTTAAATACTTTGATAAACCAAGGCCACAATGCATTAATTTAATTTTGTATGTAATCTGCATCCAATTAGAGGAAACAGTGGCTAGCCCAGAGTTCTAAGGAAACTTGCTATGGCAACTACAAGATTTCTTAAAGGTTTCATAAACGGCTAGGGTTAAGACTGCTGCTGCCGAAAGTAGGTGTAGTCTCATCCAGCCCTGCCCTGCTCACTGCCAACCTCTTTCTTGTGTTTGCTGTAGTAATTACGCAGCCCTGAAGTGAGTAGGATCAGCGAACGTGTATTAATGAAGACTGTTTATTTTAATAGTGTTAGTTTCCAGCCAAATCGGAGCACTGACCTGATGAGCTGCATCTTTGCCAGTGTTGAGGCAACAGAAGCAGCTGGGGTTGGAGGGAGGAAGAGACCATGGTCTTTCCATCAGTACTCCTGCCTTGGGTCATATCGAGTTATGAAACCACGCTCTGGAACCACTCTTTTGTTGCTATGCTGGAGGTTTCTTCCCTCCTTCCTTTCACAAAGCGTCCCACAAAACATGTACGTGCCTCGGCCTTTTTAATGCCAAGTCCTTAATGCAGCGGCCGTGCTGTCGCTGTAAGCAGTCTGGCTCAGCCGCTGGGCAAGCACCTGCAGAAATCAGGTGTCGGTGTCCACCCAGCAGAGCTGACGCAGTGCCATTGCTTACACCCCAGTCTGCAGTCGGGCGTCTTAGTGCAAATCCACCTTCCTCGGTGTTTTGAATTAATGTGCGAGGATCTGCTTGGTTACGTATTTTGTTTACTGGCTCCACTGTGCCCAGGAAGAGCATGGAAAATGGAGGTAATACCTCCTTGAGAGGGCTTGGCTGGAAATCGTCTGTCATCGTTCAATATAATATGCTGCAATTTATTACAAAGCAAGTCTGTAGCAGATGCAGAATTTAAACCCAAGTTTCCTGAGTCCCCCGACAGAACACTTCTTGGCTGATAGTAGTATTTGAGGAAATGCAAAATTATTTTTTAAAAAATCGGAAGACCGTACTAAGCAGAGGAATACTTGTAGATCTAGAAAATGTAATTATTGTTAATATACTTAAGGTATGCAATTTTACAGAATACTTGAAATGTAAGCTTTAGTTGATTCAGACTTTCCACCCAAGATGGTAGTGATTTTTCTCATTTTGAAGATATAAACAGAAGTGTGAAAAGTATGGATTTTGCCTTTTACATATACATGCATATATATATATATATATTCATCCCAGCAGACATTCCGGTAATTTGTTTGGAGGCTCGTGTATGTTCTGGCTTGTTTCTAAGCAACGTGTTCCATAGCAATAGGATACAATACAGATTGTCCTGTACCCTAGTCATTTAAGCTTCTCAACTGACGATGTTGTTATGCTTTATATTTTTGTTTTAAATGTTAAGTTTACATTTAGCTGTGTTTCCCATCTAGCTTTTCATTTTCTACTTCCACTATGATGATGATACTTCTGGAAACAGTTATATGTACATCATTACTGGCTTACAGACAAAAGCTTTAAATCACAGTGGTATGATTTAAAAGATTTGGAGGTCCTGCAGGGTTTCCCTCCAGAATTCTGAAGATATTATGTGAAATGTCCCTCAGTAGTCTCCACTCACATGCTTTACATTTATCCAGAACATTTCTAAGCTGAAACGAAAGTACGACTGACTAATGGCTTAAAATGATTATGCATCAGAGGCTGTTTCACTTTTCTTAATTATTTTGGGTATAATCTTAGCAGAAAAATCACATGTACAATAATGGAAAAAAGAACATTAAAAGTATATAAAAATAAGTAAGGGATTTTTTTAATAGAACCAAGTAAAAATAAGTAAAATATTTCCTTTTTTTAAATGATAACCTGGTATATGTGAAAGTTTTGAATACTGAACCCAATATAACGTATTCACTCATGTTTAGATGATGTCTGATTTCTTTAATGATGAATTATTTTTTTTTTAAAATTGAGAGTATTTAACATATTGTATCACCATCTTCAGGCTGATGGGAGACAAGTACCACAATTTTAAATGCATTTTATCTTTAAAATGCTGTGTAATTTATTTAGAATCACTTCTAACAAATTACAGGTAGCTAAATATTTTTGTGGCTTTTCCCTCTCCGTCCTTCCTTCTTTGACATGCCATATAAATGAAAGCAGTGCTACATTACCAAATTTCTGACTTTAGACACATGTGGAATGAGTAATGCCAGGTGCAAACTGGTTACCATATTCCATAACCTTCCTGAAATGTGTACCTTGCATAGCACCTGCTCTTTCTTCTACTTACTATACAAAACATTCAGTTTATTAAATTTTTAGTTTTATTCACAGAACAAATATTAGTTGAAAAGATTAACTGTTTTGGTCTCAATAATGCATTTAATGAATTACAAATAGAATATAACACCCCATATAGAGTTGAGGGGGAAACAATTGCAACTCAGGAGAAAGCAAAACTTCTATCTCTGGAAAATTAACTGAGTGTAAATAATGCTGTTTAGAAAATGCCATATAAACTTTTAAGTCCAAGGAGATGGAGTTTAGGGGTGCAAAGCATTGAAAGCGTGAAAGAGGCAGCGTTAAGTACTTGATACTTGATTTCTGCAATTCTGTAACTGTCGCCCCGTGCTGCGAGGTTGGTCCAGAATTCTAATACAAAGCCGATGCTTAGATCACTCGTATAGTCCACCTACCATCTGATAAAATATTCTCCTCTACTTTACTGCCACCCTGCTGTTCATACATCTGTATTAACGTTATAGTCCTGATGCCAGATAACTAGTTATAAATTACTTCAGATGGAGGATACAATAGAATAGTTCATCTCCTGCAGCCGTGCGTCTGTTAACATCTATTGCTCTGTGGTTCAGCCTCAACATGTTAGAGACCTTGGCTGCATAAAAGCTGGTTTAAGCCGGCAGGAAGAAAGGGAGGCTTTCTGTGTAACAGCTTTTAATTTAAAGGAAACGGCCCTATTTCCAGCACTGTCTGTTTCCATGGCAGCCAGCCTAGCAGCCTGCACTGGAGTTTCTAGGCTCTTGGAAATTTCCAAGGGAGTACGCAGGATTGTTGGACATTACATTTTCCCATTTTTACTTGCAGTTTTAAGGGCTTAAATAGCTAATATCCACTGGATTTTAACTTTGGAGAGATGATTACATGCAGAACATAAAATCTTGATGCATTATTTTTCTTCTTGCTGTCATTTGAAAGAACTGTCTGCTGTCTAATGAATGCCTTCTCGATGGTTTAGTGTCTGTTTCGTCTGTGTAATTGTTAAATGGCAACAACTATTTGCTGTTTCATAGTACCTTCTATAAAAAGATTAAATTAGATTTTCAATTAATAGGATATGTAATTAACTGTGTTAGATGTGGAATTATTAGGGCTGGAACCGTGCACAGTGTGAGTTCTGGTTTTTTTCAAGACAAGAAGCAGTGGTGAAAGCTTGTCAATCAGTGTAGATAGCATTGTTCCTGCAGGACAACTATCAATTTATTTTTGGCCTATTTACATTCCGGTGTTTGTGATTATATAGCACTACTCTGAGACATCTTTTCCATAGGATACACATTACAGATTTGTAACAGAAATCACTTGCTCAACTTTGATAATAGCTGTTTGTTCTAAGTGATTTAATAATACACTTTTATTTCACTTATTCACTTTATTATTCATCAACCCTGAGTAAGACCTGCTCTGTGGACTGGACTGCTCTGTGTTTCTTGCCTTTCGAAGGGTCTTACACAGAATGTGATGTGTACTTGCCTAAGTGCCTTTTTGTGCCAACTTTCTTGCATTCAAACCAGCATAGCGCTTTAGCAAGCTATTGAGGATCTGCTTGGTTTGGTTATTCTTCATCTTTATGCCCCTTTAGGGCATAGTGTATGTGAACCTGAACAGTACTCACTGTTTGAAAACAGCGGCCATTAACTTTATAAAATTTACTGCTATATGGAAGTTTCAAAATAATAAATTGCATTGGTTAACAGATAACCTCTGCTTTTTGTACCATCATCTCCATTCCCTTGCAAATAGAAGCATTGATTCCTTGATATGCTAACACTGGAAGAAGCTGTAAGAGTGGGAGCACCAGCCTCTGCGACTCAGTTTTTCAGGTGGTGAAAAATCTATACCTCCAGTGAAGTCAGAAGACTTCTACTGACTTTGAGAGTCAGATAACCAGATGTTCTTATTGTGAGGAGGGATTATGCTTTTTGGTTTTGTCAGTAAGTATTAAATAAGCTATCTAAGATTTAATGATCATTTTACTGACTGAAGAAAACACATTGAAATTCTGGAATCTCTTCACCTAGTGTTAATCTTAAAATCATACACTGACTTAAAAATAAAAAAGAATACCCGCCCTTCCCCTTCAGTCAAAACAGGAGTTTGACTGACCTCTCCGTGCATGGCTTTTATTCAGAAGCAGTTCAAAGACAATTTCTTACAGTTGCAGTGGTGCGAAGGAGGATTCCTGCCAGATAATGTGAAGTGCAAAATATTTGTGTCGGTTTTTAGCAACTAGATTTGCTCAGTCGTGTTAACGTAGCCCTTCTTTTGCACATACACTTTAAATATGAGGAACAGTATTACTGACATTAATAGTGTATTATCTTTGTTAGTTCTGGGCCCTTATTTTGGAGATCATCTTCTATGATTTTAGATGTTATGCAGGTAACTGCCTGCATAAGTGTAAAAGTGAGAGGTAGACTATCAGGCAACAAGCTGAATGCATTTACCCTGATAAGAACAATCTGTTAAACAGAGTGTTTGAGTAAGTACCACCCCATGGGGAACTTCGTTTTGTAGTACCTCATGTCTTGAACTCTCCCTTCCCCAGATTCCACGCTGGTGTGCCTGTAAATGGTTCTTTGTAATAAAGAAAAAAAAAAAACAAACCAAAACACCAGAAGACATAGTACAGTATAAGAACTTTGGCTAATACCTCAGTGGGTTTTAGATTTTTTGGAAGGTGTGTCCTCCTAGCTCATCCATCCTTATTAGATTTACCTCTTTTGTGTTACTGACTGTTCAGAAATCTCTTGCTGTACGGATTTCTGTATATACGATAAGCAAAGTCTGTATTAGATTTAATTACATTAGATTTAAACCAACCTGCATTCTGTTCTATAGAGAGTTTCTCATATCATTCATTGTTGTCTTTGAAGATAATTTTATCACGTTTTCCTTATTGAAAACTTATGATTTAGTTTCTGTGACTCCCATCTTCCATGTCTTTCTGGCTGTTCCTTGAGCTGCTTTCTGTGGGTCCCCATTTCCTTTTAAGCTTTTCACAAACCTCATTCTTATTTCCTTCCTTTCTACCCACTTCAGGTTCATCTCCAGTATAAAGATAAAAGTCCGTCTGCAGCTTGTTTCTGCTCAGTCTGTCTAACTACAATGACAATATAAAGGTCATGACTGACTGTAGCAGACCTGTAAACCAAATATCTTCTTAGACTAGATGTAGCTATGCAACTCATGTACACGTGTTACCATTTCTTCCTTAGAAACATCTCTGCTTCTTACTTTTTGTCACTGGGGGGGCTAAAAGTATTTTAAGTCCTTATGTCTTTTACTGAGATATAAATATTAGCTTTTTCCCAGTCCGTTTGCTTTGGAAAAGCAAAACTTTTTTTTCAGCTTTACAACTTTTTAAAATAATAAATTTAGGTTTTTTATTCACAATTACTTTCTATTTAGAAACTTTCTTTTCTTTAGAACACATTCAACTGCTCACTATTTAAACAAAAATCAGACACCAAACTTTTTTTAACCTTCTTAATTCTGGAGTTGTTTGCAAAAGCAAACATCTGGTTTTCATCCAACTTTGTTTCTGTTTAACCTCCTTGCTCTGATCAAGTCAAAATATTCAATGATTATCTTCTTATACCATCTTTCTAACTATGAGTCATCTCTTCTTTAGTATTCCCCCTGCAGTGCTTCCCTATTAGTCATGCTACAGGCTGTCCTTTCTTCACTATGCGATATATAAGTTCCTGATAGTTATTTAATAAGTGAATAACTGCACCTTCTTTTCAGTCCTCCCACATTTTTATGACTTGTCCACATACACATGGGACAGCTTTCAAAATCGTCCCGTATTTGCTTTGTGATGCCCAGCGTAGGTTAACAGATGATGGGTAGGCAAGTAGCATTATGAGAGACAATAAGTATTTGTTACATATATATATATTTGCTAAAATATGCTAAAGCTTCACACCTGAGTGCCTATGGTTTATGAGCAGGTACATTCTTATTGTTCTTCTCATCCTTCTGCTATAGTCCACTGCATGTTCTCTTATTAAACTATACATTGTTTAGGATATGGGTCAGTTTTTACTCTTTCTGCAAAGCTTAAGCCAAATATCTGATCATAATTGGAGCCACAAATCATAGATACCATACATTCATAAATTATGTAGCAGGGCTTCCCTTTATCTACATTTGGAATTAATGTTAATTAAAAAAATCAGTTGAAACCAGTTGGAAAATAAGAGATAAGCTACCTACATTCTTACCACAATTTTTTGCTGAACAGATTTATTTTAGTCTCCCTCCCCCATTTCCTGGGCAAAGAGCACCTATCATGGCCATCACCAAGCAGAATTAATTTTCAGGACCTGGCAGAAATTGCATCAGCCGCAAACATAAGTAACGCATCCACTGGGCTACATTTTTTTTATGGTGTTGATGCTTCCGTGGTGCAGGGCTGTGTGCGAGCGTGATGTCGGGGGAGGCCCAGCCTTTCCCACTCTGAGGCACATCACGCTGGATGGCACAGACGGGGAGCCCCAGGAGCTGCATCGCACTCGACAAAGTCTGTACCAGCGCGATCGCGGCGTTCAAAGCATCCTCCTCTTTGGGTGCACACAGAGGGTGTTTCTAGTGCTGTTGAAAGAGGGTTCAGAACAGGACCTTGACACAGAAACTTTGATACACTGTTTTTTGAGGTTTTTTTTCTTTGTGGGGTGGTTGGTTGCTTTGTTTGTTTTCCAAGAGAAGTTTCAGCAGCTTGAAGGTACCTCAGGCAGACTCTTTCTAAAGTACACTTTAGGGGAATACGTATTAAAAGCTTTGCAGTAGTTATTTAGCTTACTTGCATTGGCAAAATGCAGTGTGAGGCCTTCACGACTTTTCCTCCCACAGACTTGCCAATGAAAACTTAAAATGCAATAATTGCTAAATGCTGAACTAGTGGGATGTGTCCAGTCCAACTGTATGACCTAATAGTGAGCGCTGTCTGTCTTGGTGTTGTGGAATGCCACATAGAAGTCTGATTCTTTTCATATGAAAAATGAAAAGCTATGGTCTGAGAGTCATGTCAATGTCTGGATCTGGGAAAGCCAGATTAATTAATAAATAATAAATTTCTGATAAAACTGTGCCCCTTTACATGTAATTTTAACAGTTAAACTAATTTCTTAAAAAAACCCTGTCAAGCTGTTTTTTCCTGCACAAAGACTTTGCACATCACATTTGAGATTGCAGTGATACTACTTTAGAATTTTAAATAAGTCAAGTCTGATAAGATGAAGAACAAGTATCTGTTGTCTGTAGTAGGTTTCATAGAGCAGATGGTGTATGCACTTCCTACAAAATAATTCTCCCATTTAGCCAGCTGTCCAAATTGGTGAATTAGTGAGGCCTTTCAAACTGTTATCATCAATGCCGCAAAACAGTGTGATCATTCTATAGTGTGAAGGTCAATTTCAAAGTTGTTTAACTTTCCCACTTCAGTTTACTAATATTTGAAAGCACCATACTAGCAATGCTTAGGAAGCTATAGCTGAACCAGCTACACCTACAAAATGGGTTTTATGACAAAGTCAAAAAGGAAGTCTGAGTAAAAACCATGTTAGAAATCATAAATACCACGTACCACAAATGCATTTTTTCTTAATAGATGACTTGCCTATCATATGTTGGTAGATGACTTGCATGAGTGGTAACATTCCTGCACCTGCTGTAACATTACCAGCATTTGCTTGTTTATCCACTGTATTCCAGGTGATGGAATTGAAAAAAATACTAATTCTGATTTACTTACTGTGTCTGGTGACATGTATCAGCTCTACCCTGGACATAACTGATGTTGGAGCAGGTAATTTTTCTTGAAGACCTTGAGCCTAAAATAGAGAGGCATATGCTTAAAACTGACTTGCAACGAGGTAAAAGATTTGGTAGACACATTTGTAGCATGTTTAGTGTTCCAAGAAAGCCATATTCAAGTATGGTGTAAATTTGGACCAAATACAGCTGTATAGCATGGATGAGGTTCCTGCCCAGAGCAGGACACTCTTCAGAGCTTTTCAACCCTTTCCGTGGCTTCCTAGTTGTGTAAAAGGAAGCAAAGTTTGAATGAAGAACAGAAGAAAGTCAAGTTTTAATCTACTCAAGACCAAAAATATTGGGTCTGAAATACAGTAGTCTTGCCATGCTGTTTATAAATTTTCTCTTACATCATTTGGATGGCTAAAACTTATTTAAGATATTTAAAAGGGTTGCCCATTTAGTGTTATGACTAACTCCGAGTTCTCTTGATTTTACAAGCGAGAGAATCCAAAACAAGAACATACCAGAGTTTTTTGCTTTCCTGTAAACACCACAGCAGTTAGTGAATTTCTCAGTGCTTTGTGCTAGTGCTTAGAAGTAGCCCCAGGGAAAGCAGCTTAACATTGTAACATTATATTGGATGCTTAAAATGCATTTCCATTGAAATGTGCATGTTTTGAAGTTTTCTGTAGGGCTAAGGCCTGACCCAATACATTATTTTTTTCTTAATTCACACTTACTTGCATAAAGCTGGTGGGTTTTTGAAGTTGGGTGTACAGTTGCATAAATGTGTGTTTGCACACACTTACCTGCATTTTTGGGGGCAGATTAGACCAATTGGACTTAGAAACCCATGTGGTTTTCTGCAGCAAGATTTTAACTTTCTCTGCCCATGCTCTGAACTTCCTGGGAGTGTGTAGCTAGCTACGCTACACCATCCACCAAACCCAGCCTAGGAGGTGCTGCTGAAGGAAGTGTCTAACAGCACAGTTTGAGTTGGTTCCAAGACTTCAGGCAGCGCAAGTTTGCATCTACTAGTAAGAGATACCGTAAGGAGAGGTCACGGCTTACCTACAGCCACATGAAATTAAGGAAGACCAAAAATAAATCATTCAAATTATTATAAAAATAATTCTTCCGTTTACTTTTTTCAGTCATTTAATATTACTTGGAAAATACAACTCATTACTTAAAGCAGGTATTTTCAAGTTTCCACAGGAACTCTGTACATTTTGAATGACTTTCCATCAATTTACATTTTACGGTTGTTACTTTTTCATTCTCCCATTCTCTGTCCTTTGCAGTTCTTGTGTAACAATATTGTTAAGTCTGAACAGAACTGTCGTGCCACAGCTCTGAAATGTTTGTATTTAAATTCTCAATTTTTGTGTGACACAAGAAAATAATGTCCTTGTTTTCAGGACTTGCTATTCCCAGTCTTAATGCTTTAGGCAGAAGAGTATCCTTCCTGTACTGTAGAACAGGAAATAAGCTGGTTCCTTTTAAATTCTGAAAACAATGAACTTTGTCCTTACACTAATTTTTTAGAAATTACGTTCATTTTGATGTTTTGGACAATGCATTAGTTTGTTTTGCTTCCTTGTGAAATACAATGGGAACAGCATGTCATAATCGTACATCCATAATAATCTATTAAGGCAGAATTTAAGACTGTAAATATTACATCTTTAATATATTTTTTTCTTGACCAAGCATCTTGACCATCTCTTGTTCAAAAGATGAAATTTCACATTAGGGTAATGGCTGTATGTGTCTAAGAAACAATGAAGCACTGCGATAAATTGATACAGAAGCAAGGGGAAGAGAACAATAGAAGAAACAAACAACTACCTTTTTTTAAAAACTCCCCCCCCGGGGACATTTACAAAAAAAGCCCTTATCTTTGAAAGTATGAGGCCTTTATGTCTATGCCTTCCCCTGGGTTTTGTGCAGTTCCTGGTGTAGTATTTAATGTGTCACATTGGTTATTCTTACAGTAACAATAAGATGAGAATCTTTGTATGCTTTATTAAATGTAATGAAACGTAAGAAGTTACTTCTGAACCTTTAAACAGTTTTTCCAAATTTGACAGTATTGGACTTATTTGGTCCTTGAAATAACTGTGATAACACATATCTCAATCAGGAAAACAGCATTTTCTGATGTTTGGCGAGAGGGTGAGGTCTGTTCCTGATTGTATGACTTTTTTTGCATTTTTAAATAAGCCAGGTAAAATCCGGCTTCTCTTCAGTTTCTTGTGTGTCAGCAAGATTTATTTAAATGTACAATAAGAGTTTATATTAAAAAAAAAAAATCCTTAAGGAAAAACGATCAACGAAACACATACAGCTTTTCTTTTAAAATGCTCTGAAAACAGAATCTCTATTTCAACATAGTGCACTCATGTTTAAGTTGGATTAAGACATGTAAGAAGGTTATATAATCATTACGTGTTGTAGTTTATGGTATAAACTCTTTATACCTCACTATGTTTTCTTGATTCTGTTATCTAAGAATAATGTTACAAGGAGGGGGGGCGGGGGGGGGACCTCTTCCTAGATTAAGCTGTATACTGAATACCTCTTGTGAGGCCTAGCTGATAGGAAGAGTGGCTGTATGTGTGAAATACAGTCCCTTTATCAGATGTGACCAAAAAGCAGCAAACTCCAATATAGCTAGGGATTGGAAGCAGTCGCTCCAAATGATGTTAGCAGTTGATCCTCAATGATACGTGTCTTGGAGGTTGCGGTCAGGTCTGAATACATACAGAAAAAATATTTCTGAAGTTTAAATACTTGGTATATTTTGAATAGTATTTCTGTACTTTCAGAGAGATAGTATGCTTACATATGAATGAACGATTGTTTTCTTTTGTCAGTACTTCAGCTGAGGCTACAACAAAGACGGACACGAGAACAGCTGGTGGACCAGGGCATCATGCCACGTAAGACATTATTTCTAGTAATTTGTATTACTATACTGTATTAATTATGAACTGAATATATAAAATAATGAAGATAAGCATTTCTGTGAGAATCATGAAAAATAACTTTATCATTTGAAAAGACTTGTAGGATTCTTTTGGTAATCTAAATGAGCATGAAATAAATTCATAATGCTGAGCAAAGGTTGGAGTTAAAATAGCCATTGTGATGAACAGGCAAGGATTTGCAGACATAGTCTGATTCTCCTTTTATTTTCTCTTTTTAAATTACGACTAATCTTACTGAAATAAATTGAATTATGTAAGGGAGTGGACATCAATAACAAAGCCAGCAGTCTTCAAAGAGTAGGATGGCAAGGATTGCCACACAAAAACAAAGGACACGTAGAAGTTGTGACTTACGCACCAACAGACGTGTCTTCTGTGTCAAATCCTGCGTGATGGAGGCTGTGCTGTTACAGGACACGAGGCAGTGGGTGATGCGAGGCGTCGTACACTGCATCGTATGACCTACTGCAGAAGCTTCTGTGCCGAGGCCTGCCTTTCTGCCTGTGAATACCTTTCCAAGGATACGAGAAGAGGCTTTGGGGTTTTGTTTGGTTTTGTGGTTGGTTTTGTGTGTGTGTGTGTGTGCGTGTGTTTGGGGGTTTTTTGAAAATTTTTTTGGGTTTAGAACACTTATTCCAGTTGCCAGAAGTTCCTGATCAACTTGCCACATCTGGAAAACTGTCCAAATTGGTGTTGAGTTTTGTATTCTTCACCAAAACAAAGATTATATAGTGGAAAAATTAATTTAATGTCTTGAGATGCTATCTTTGGAAGAGTTAAGTTGCTGCTGATCACCTTAGTGTGAAGTGTCTCACTAAGGCAGCAACATCACCAAGTTCATAAATACACTTGGAGACGTATTTATGAGTGCAGGATTCTGTAATGCTGAGCTTCTGACTCTTTGGCCTGGCTACCTACCATCCTTGACGGCTATGCAAGAAGTTATCAGTTCTTCAGTAAATCATTTTTATCTCTAACTCTGTCTTACCACTGGAATTTAATTGCAGATCACACTGCTTTGACAAGCAAATAATGTTTGTAAATTCGGGTATTTGTTACATTTGTATGTCTGAGCTCACAGCACTTGTATTTTGAAAGTAAGTAATTGGCATGCTTTATGCAATTGCACTTTATTGCCACAGTCCATTTTCTCCTTTATTGATTTCAGTGTGTTAGAGATGATGGTTGTTGCAGCAGCAGCACTTACGATACCTAAAATCAATTTAGGAATCACAAGAAGTTCCTCCTGAATGTGGATATTTAGTGGCCTAGAATTCAACTGCAGTTAACTCTTTCCTTAGAGATGTTTTGGTGTTCCTCCACTTGGGCTCC
This sequence comes from Aviceda cuculoides, assembly GCA_035590195.1. Classification (NCBI taxonomy): domain Eukaryota; kingdom Metazoa; phylum Chordata; class Aves; order Accipitriformes; family Accipitridae; genus Aviceda; species Aviceda cuculoides. The sequence continues at coordinate 8,358,436 of JAVJGG010000061.1, read as the reverse complement.
CAGTGACTAATTGTTTAGTATAAGGTCTTCTGACTTGTTTTGGAGATCGGCCTGGCCTCAGAATGAGGGGTGCACAGGAAGCGTTGCAAATCCCTAAGTGGACAGTGTGGGATGAGACTAGCTTCAAGATAATAGGTCCAAGTTGTCAAAAGATTCAGCTGTGAAACGTGATTTTTCTTAAAACAAACAAACAAAACCCCACGTATCAAAATTATGTCAAGTTATAAATAGCCCAATGTGCACTGGTGAACTCTAGCCTGAAAGCACAATATCTTAAAGCTAATCTCTTCTTGAAGGTTTCTGAGTATACAGCAGACTTCAGATTGCTTTGCTAAAGCATCTTCACCTTCCCAGGTCCGTAGTGTTGATTATCTTCAAGAACGGAATGACCTGTTTCTTTTTGAGTGAAACCCAGGAAAAAACTTTGGAGCTGTCAGAAAGCGTTAAAGATTGTGTTTTGCAATATCTTATTTCTGCCAGAAGTGTGGCAAATAAGATGGATTATGCCTGCTGCCATTTCACTTCCTTTCAACAATCCAGCTCAGATGAAACACTCTACAATTCATATTATTTCTAGCTGAATAATGTTTTTTACTCTTTTTGGCTATTTAGCAGCTAACCATCATTCTGTTTTCTAATCTGAACATTTGGGGCTTTTACAATTTTTTTTAAAAAATCAGCACAAATAGTTTTTAAGGCAAGGTCCAGTTCTCTCTAGTAACAGCAAGTATGAGGTATAGACAGATAGTAAATGCAGTGGAATAAATGAAACAGTATTTTGGCATTGTGAACATTACCTCATAAAATTTCTACTGTGGAACAGTTTTGGTACATAGAGCCCAGTGTACATAGTGAAAAATTTAACTGTTACATTGTAATATCTGTTAAAATCAAATATTCCAAGTATTCTGTCTAGGAGTGTTACTCATCTCTGTTAAATATAAGTGAATGCAACTAGCATTAGTCAAAGTAAGCCTGGTCAGATGTAAATGCAACTCAGAGTTGGTGTAAAAAATCCATATACACATACTGATTAGATATTTCTTTTGGAAATCACTTCCTGTCAATTTAACTCTTACTCTCCCTTCACAGCTTTGAAAAGTCCAGCTGCATTCCATGAGCAGATAAAGAGCCTGGAGCGAGCCAGGGTAAACCACTTTGTGTAAACTTGTTATTAACAGCTGAAAACAGATAATCAGTTGTATGCGATACTAAACTCTCTTGAGTGCATGAAAAAATTATTACCATTACAGTAATAATGTGCTTTTATCTTGGAAGGATATATTAAAATAAAATATTGGTATCAAATCCAAGAGGAACTTCCTCAATCCTTCACAGATTGAGGTGGGGCAATAAACTTACAGTCATAGCATAATACATAGCTACCTCCAGTTAAGTATAGGATACTTGGGTAAATTATGCTTGTGCAGTGTTTCTGCAGCAAATCTATACTATTGTGATTTTCTGTGGTGGTATGGGATCAAATCCAGAAACATTCCCAACTTGTTTGGGGAAGATAGACATTCATTAGCACTGCTTAACTGATAGAAAAGCAGAACAAAACAAAACAAACCCCTCTACTGCCCATGTTCTAACAGCACTGTCCACCTATCTGAATGCAACTGCAAATATTCATTGATTGGACATCAGTGATCTATCAGATTAGATTGCTTTGATTTTTCTAGTAAACAGTAGTTAATGCTATTTCCTCATTTCTTTAAAGACTGAAAATTTTTTGAAGCACAAGATTCGCAGCAGGCCGGACCGGTCAGAGCTGGTCAGAATGCACATCCTCGAAGGTATGTACCCAGCCGTATGTACCTTTTGAGCTGCTATTAGAAGAAACTTTGGTTATAGGCTCAGTTTTCTAGCTGAATTAGGCTTTGATATGAATTATTTCTTAAGGTTTATATGCTCCATTTCTCTACTTCTACAGTGTCTGTTGTGATCTGTATTCTAATCCTGTATAGTAATAGATACATCTGTGGCAGTGAAAGTATTCTCAACTGTGTATATATTTGCAATTCCATATTACTTTTATTCTATAATGGTAATTATACCATGGTATATGCACATGTAGTGTATACATTGCTTCAATTTCTACTCGTACCCTAAAATAACCTGACAGCCTTGTATTTTTCCTCCATCACCTCCACCCCAAACAATCTTTAATAAACTTGACTTTTACCCTGCCTTGTTATTTTCCTTGTTGCTCAGGTCATTTGGAACAGTAGTCTTTTTATGAATGGGGCTCAATTACTGTGTTTTACCATAATCTTACCAAATCAAGAAATTACCAAATAACTATAATCCAGGTCAATTTAATAGCCATTAGATTTCAAAACGTGCATTTTGATACCAAACCCAGACAGGAGGCTCCATATTGATAGATCACATCCGTATTGACAGACTATCTCTATATTTTCATTGAAATACAATTTTGAAGACCCAAAATTGTGCTAGAAGCTATTTTTAAAGGTAAACTTTTTAAGATGTTTGTCAAGAGAGAATCCAAAAATCAATGGATTAATTAAAGTTTTACCATAGCTCACACTGGTAAACCATTAGAGCAGCAAATGCTGTCTTCAGGTTGTAATTAGCATTTATTTTATATTCCCTGCTTTATTGTTGGACATTATACAGATGTTCACCAAAAGTATTACTGCTGTTAAAAAAGAGGTTATATTTATAGAAAAACATGATCATGGGGATGAACAATACCTACTCATATAATCTTAATTTGGTTATTAATTGGAGAATTTTCAGAATAATACTTGCCTGCTTTTGATAAAAGTGGGATAGTTATTGCAAAGACAAGACAAGGTTGTTTGTAATGAAATTGGAGAAAAGATGGAATAGAATATTTAAATCAATATATCTTTTTAGAGACCTTCGCAGAGCCTTCACTACAAGCCACTCAGATGAAACTGAAGAGAGCTCGGTTGGCAGATGACCTGAATGAGAAGATTGCTCAGAGGCCTGGCCCTATGGAACTGGTAGAAAAAAATATTCTTCCTGTAGATTCCAGTGTTAAAGAAGCTATTATAGGCAAGTAGAAGACCCACAGCTTCTATCTGTTATCTATATGGCATTGTGGAAAATAATAATTTAACTCTTGAGAGTAAAGTTCACTAGAAGAAAACATACTCAGAAGTTTATTACTACTTATTCTTTCAGCTTCTGAGTCCTAAACTCTGTCATCGTTTAATTAAAGTTATCCTATTTTTATTTAAAACTAAGTTAGAATTATATAGTTGGAGTATAATACTGTCTTTGAAAAGGCTTGCTTCTTAATAAAAATTATTACAAAATAACCAAACGTAGCCATTACTCAATCTGTCATAGGTGTCTGTGTGCATTCTGCATGTTGAACAGACCTTTTAATCTCTTATTAAAGCAACTTCTATGCACTTAGTTTTATCGATTCCTTGAATATGATTTAATATGGCTGTCGTCATATTAAAAATACAATAAATACTTATGTGCCGTATGTTTAGATTGTGCTGAAAACTGGTAATTTTCCAGCAATTAGCTAATTCTGCCACCAATGTCTAAATTTCGTTTGTGTAACTAAAAAAAAAAAAATTTACTTGTTTCTTTGTAAACATTCTAGCAGTTGGACAAGAGAATTATCCTCAAGCTTTGGATGATTATTCATTTGATGAAGACAGCAGTGATGCTTTATCACCAGATCAGCCAGCCAGCCAAGAATCCCAGGGTTCAGCAGCTTCCCCTGGTGAGCCAAAAACAAGTGACTCACCATCACCAGTAACACCAACTGCTACTACGTCCACACAGGTACAGTTTTTAAATGTTGAAACGAAATCTTCACGCTATGTTCTTTGGTCTGGCACTATAGAAATGGAGCGTAGTTTCACATGGAATGAATACATTTGCTGTTGCGAAGAAATGTCTGGGACTCCCATTTGCTGTTTGGGGGTGTATAGACTAGAACCCTGGCTTAGCTGTCAGCAATGATGAAATTCCCATAGACCGTAGTAAAGCCATAAATTCTCTCAAATTCATTATGGCCCATAGAAGATCTACAGCTTTCCCAGAAGTTGTTTAAAAGGTCATATCCATGGTTTACTCCAGCTGTTATTGATTACTTAATGTCTGTCTTCATTCTGGGCAAGGTCTTGAACTCGTTTAGAATTAAACTTAGCTGAAACAACAACACTTGACGTCAATTCCATTATCTCCAGAAAAGTCCATAAAAAAGCTTTCCCACATAATTTAAATGTTGTCTCCTGAAGCTTTAAAATAGTGCCTAAGGAACTGACTACATAAGAAATGAAAATAACCTTTATGTTGATTTTTCTATGAGGTTTTTAGTATTTTCTCACATTACTTACAAAGAAAGGAAAGTAACTATGTCTGCTGTGGCAGATACAACGTTGTCTTTATATCAGAGCATTTAAATGTGTGAGTATTTAAAGAACAGTGCATTTGAATAAAAACACTTGACTTTTCACAAGAATTGCAAATATAAGTTTTGACTTAAAACAATTTAATTTTCTGATTTGAAATGGACAGTAATATCATCTACCCTATTTTTAAACATGTTATAAAAGTGCTGGTGTAAAATAATTTGCCAAAACAGTAATGAAACAAACATCATGTGCTACATATTAATTTCTTTTATCTTCTATTGGCTAATGAAAACACAGGGTTATACGCATAATCATAAAGTAATCTGGATGCTTTCTAGAATATTTTGTACAGTGCTTGCTTCATAGGTCTTTATCTTCACCTTTGAGTTAATCAGTAAGTTTATTCATAAATGATATATGTATTTATTTAAAGGTTACAATGTTTAGCTTAAATAGATTGTTTATGATGTTTTCTAACGTAACTTAGCTAGTAATTTTAAACTCACTAACTTAAGCCCAGTTAAGAGGAGAAGGCTTTGCTTTTAACTAGATTTCTGCAGCTTTCATGGAACTTTTTCTCCGGACTGAGAAAGAGACCCAAATTAAGGCTCCAGTGGAGGGAAAGGCAACCAAAGTCGTCATATGTTGTCCGATGGCAACTAGCTTCAAGGGTCAGCAAACTCCAGGCTAGCCAGATTTAACAGTACTCGTCTCCACTCATGAACAGCTTGTTCATTTGAGACTGACAGAGCTAAGTAAATGACAAATTGTGCTTATATTCTGAGCTATACTTACCTAGAGGAGCCATTAGTTTGTGTTTATGTGTTGAAATGACATATTCTATAGTTATCTACTACTATCTACTATTCTATAGTAGATAGAAAAAGTATTGCAAAGTCCATATTCAAAAACAATGCTGGACACAAAGTACGGCACATCGGTTTTATTTCATTGTTCCCTAACATACGGATTAGGATGTGAATTGGGTTTGGTGTCGAAAGAATGTAATTTGTGTTGAATAAATTGAAAACAAACCACGTGAAATTAGATTCCTAAGTAAAGAGTTAGGTTTCTAATGGAGAGTTAAATAAAAATACTCAAAGCAATACATGCCAAAAGCTTTTCAAGTAGGAAGCATAAGACAGATATGTGATTGCAGCAATAAAATAACAGAGCACTTGAACTTGATTGAAAAAGCACTTCAGATAGAACTTCAGTCCTTTGCTTGTGGATTTCATAACGTATTACAGCCACTTCTGTGTGCAGATCTAAAATGTGAAGTTGCTCTTCTGCAGAATAAAACAGATGCTTACCTCGTTGTTCCTTTTGAAATAAATAATAACAGCACAGCATGTCTCTACAGGAGACGTGTCTGGGAAATTGCTCCTTCATTCTTTTAATTTCCTCTGACAAATTTTACATTTTATTACAACATAAAATACAAAGAATGTTTTGAAAACAGTGGAGTGCAGCCAGAGTTCTGTTCAAGGCTTCCTCCACGCATTTCCAGGCCTTAGAGGATGTAACATAATTTTGAGAACCTTCAGCTCTCGTTGACCGATGACCTAAAATTTGCTTTAACCTGATGTATTTGCATCTGGTAAGCATTAGGCATTTTATATACCACTCTAAACAGATCAAATTGTGGTGTTCACAATTCTGAAGACATTGAACAGTTACCTTCAAAACAGCTGAAGTATTTTGCTTGATGAGACAGAATATAATGACAGTGTAGCTTGGTGACCTGCTAGATGCTTGTTTGCAGTTAGAAGGTCCAGAAACCATATTATCTGTAACTGGAAATAGAAGATCTGTTCAAAGAAAATAATCTTTACATTACTTTTATAAAGTAATCAAGTTAAGAAGTTGAGACCTGTTAATTTAGTTTTTGAATTTTAAATTTTATCAAGTAAATGATATGCACGGTTCATTGCCTCATCTAACACTTACAAGTTAAATTGGGAAGTCTGTAAAAAGCTTTGTATTTCATGTAGCCGTTAATGCTTTGTAGCTTAGGATAACAACTAATGTAAGGAAAAATTAATTTTCTCTATGCCAAGAAGAGAATGTATAACACCATGATTTTCAAGCAATATGAATTGGAGGTGGGGGTTTTGGTGTTGGGATGGGTTAATTTGGTTGGTTGGTTTTGTGTTGTGGTTTTCTTTTAAGTTACTAACTTTTCCATTTAAAGAGTTTTGTTGTGCTGTCATTATGGAGTTGTTTTCATAGCCTGTAGAGGGTTGCTAAATAGTATGTTTGAAGTCAAGTTATTTGTTTGGGTTCAAGAAGGATCGGAATGATGGATTGTAAAAGATTATGTAATGAAAAAGCTGAAGTATCAAACATTTAAAATACTTCTTAGTTGGGACTTCAGGAAAAGAAAACTTAAGAACCAGGGAAAATCACGAGATCATTAGAATTCTCCTGTGCTTTATGGTAATACTGTACAAGACAGACTAAGTGCTTTTTTAAATGTTACTGCTTTTTAGAGTCAGCTTTTTAAACTTGATAGCAACACAAGTGCAGTATGTTGGAATACAGCATCCAGAACCCTTTTTCAAAGGGTAAGTCCCTCTAAAGTCCCCTGCCAATTCTTATGCAAGTCCAGCAAATCACAGATACCGTGTAGATATCAGATGCTTTCCAGAGCAAACACTTTGAAAGTTGGATATAAAAATAGAGGCATTTATATCTTCAGCCTGCCACCATAAACTGACACAACCCCAAGAGAGGCATGTGTGCAGTGTTCCAGTGACTAGGCATGGCGTTCTAAATCTTGCAATGTAGTAAAGCAGTATTAGGAGCTTTTCCTCTGGATGGCTGCACTACAGAAGGATCAAAACCACTACACAGTTGAGATAGGTTACAGCAAGCTAGCTATAGCTGCCTGTTGGCAGCTGGCAGTTGGAGATGGAGCAAAATGGATAAAAGAAACACAGAGATGGAAGGGAAAATTATTATAATTTAGTTGTAAGCAAAAGTCAGAGAGCTTAATGCATGCAGACTGGCAGCTTGATAATCGCCATCCCAGAAATACAGAACCACCAGGACATAAAGTTGCAAAATGTGTACCAAGTGTTTTTAGCAAACTGATTTAAGTCCTTTGTGGTACAATCCCATGGAAGAATCATAGAGCACAAGAAGAAATGAATGAGGGAGAAGTACCCATCTGACTTAATTAGAATGCAAGGTTTTAGAATGTATTCTGAAGAAAAAAGATACTTACTGATAGGAATAGAAGAAAAATGGATGGGCTTGACATAGGAATGGGTCACGTAACAAAAGATGGAAGGCATAGCCAGCACAGAGTTGGGTTGTTGTTATGCAGAAAGAACTGGTCGATTTGGCTTTTAGGAGAGAAATGTAACTCCAATAGAATAGGATAGTTCTTATAAAGAAAAGTGCACAACATCTCTCTTTCCCATGAAAAAGAAATGTGGAAACCTGGGGACCTTCAAGAGAAGACTGAGGAGGAAGACCGTTGGGGTGCAGTGGTCAGCAGTAAACTGACTGTGAGCTACTGTGTACATCCTCTGTAAAGCTGCAAGTATGTCAGAAGATTCCAGCAGAAGTGTTAATGCCACTATAAGGATCCAGTGAGACCCCATATGGGATATCCTATACATTTCCAGTTACTTACATCCAAGAAAGACTAATGAAAGCTGTAACACAAACAGGAAAGGATGATCAGAGAATTAAAAACCTCTTTTATAAGAAAAGAATAAAAATTCGTTTGGGTAGCTAGAAAAACAAGGGCTGAGATCTGTTTATGTACGGAGTCTATATCCCATCAGAGGGATATTCACTACAGAAGGAAGTAGGTTTTAAATCAGAAAACAATTTCAGTACAGAAAAAAATGATACAACAAAGTTAAGCTCAGTAAGTTTGGTTGTTATGTGGAAGACTTTGGGGAATTTTCTGGTAGGCGTAATGGTGCCGGGGAAAGAATAATAATAAAAAAGTCCTAAGTCTGTATGCAGTTTCCTAAGTTTATAGAAGAAATTACACGCGTGATGTTTGTAACAGCAAGGGAATAAACTCACTGAAGTTCAGGCTACTGGATTGTACCTACCCAGCAATATAATTGTGCTGTCAAATACAGAAGAAATGCACCTCCTGGCACAGTCAGAAGTGTGGTTGCCATGAAAATACAATAGGAAGCTGTCTCTTCAAAATACATCTGCTCTGCTGCTGCGTGATCATTCTGAAACAAGATGTTTGTTTTCCTATGCTGATGTTTGACCTTCATGAAGGAGAGGCTTTCCTGACAGCACTAGTTTGGGTGGTAAGATTCTCCTTGTGTACACAAGATTCCGACTTCACAGACAGAAAACAGTGAAGTCTTCAGTTCTATAGTAATAAAGCAGTATAACTTCAGTAGGTTGCTTCAGTGTATGTGTAGTGTGTCTAGGGTCAAATTATATTGTTGCTTCAAGCAAAGTAGTAACAAATGGTGGTATCTCTGCTAACAATTGCTAACAATGCATTCCATTCTTCCTTTAATTATTTTTAACCCTTATGTCTCGTTTTATTTATTAATAAAACAGTTTGAACTATTTTTGGGTACTTAGTTGCATATAAAAGTACAGAAATTAGTGATGTTCCTAAAATCTGTAATTCTTTGGTTCTGGAAGCCTTCATATATGAAACTTGTTAACAATAACAAGAAAAGAAATTTAATTGACATAAGCTTTTCCTGTAATTCTGACGGACTACCTTGAATAGAAGACTTCCTTTTTATCCTTATGCCAGGAGCAAAAGTACTTTAATGACAGCTGTCAGTTCGAGAAGAATTTTGCAATTGCTAAGTTAAGAACTGGCATCAATTACTTAATCTGATTCTGGGCTACCAACCAGAGACAAATACATGTTAGGAGCAGTTTAAGTAAAATGTTCCTGACTTGAATGGGTGAGGTTACTTCTGAAGATCCTTCCAGCTCTTTTTTAAGATTTTGTAAGAAAGACAGAAAGAAAATGTCTTCATGATACTTCTTTTTATTTTCATGTATGTTAAAAGGAGAAACGAATGCTGCAAATTAAAACATGGTGTAAAGGTTATGAAAACAAAGCCCTTCCTGAGGGCTTATTTTCTATGTTATAAATCCTTTTCGGTTGTCGTTCTTTTTACCTGCAGAAAAAACAACAATAATAATAAAGAAAAATGTTAATGTTGGAAAAATATGTCTTATGATATACTACAAAAACTGATATTAAAATCAATTGCTGTTTTGCTTTGGTGAAACTAGAAGTAAATCCTGTATTAGTAAAACCAGACTTTGGATACATTTACATGTGGTAGTTAAAATGCAAGCTAAGAAGTCAAGTTAAGAAACCAGTTTATCTTATTTGCAATACTTGAAGTGTGCCAAAATGTACACAAAAGAGTCCTGGTTTTGCCATTCCTCCTAAAAATATTTTGTGAATTTGACATGCTAGTAAATTGTCTTAACCTTTTCACATTTTTTCAATTATTCAGGTGATGGATGTTTTTTAATGTTTCTCTTTTTCCTTATATTTTTTTAATACTAGTATCCACCTTTAACCTCTCCAGTTCCTGAATTTCTCAAAACTCCCTCTACAATTGAACAGCACGTTACACGTTCTACTGCTGCAACCACCCTGACCACAAATACTGTATCTGCAGCAAAGCCTGGGCCAACGTTAGTGAAGGTAGGTATCTGTAATAATGGCATCTGAGGACGATGTTCTTAATCTATGTCCTTTTCCAATGCTGTGTTTAATGAAAAAATACGTCAGTAATGTTATAGTGCCTATAACCAACAACTTTTATTAGTGTCGAGGAGAACATACTGGGTTGTTGGCTGAAAGCTTTTGTATGCTAAGATCAACCATTAACACTTGTAGGGACTGGCTTATTATTTCAAGAGGTCCTTACAGTACAGCTAACAACTGTTTTCAAGCAGAATTATGCCTTACATTGCTATGGAAGTCTTTAAGAAATAAGAACAATAGATTTTTGCAATATTGAGTTTCTGCTTTCTATTGGTGAAATTAATCTTTTTCTAATGTAGTTTTGTATGGACAATAGTTTAATAGGAACAGAGGCAATCACATTCATAGTCTACCTATAACCAAACTGGTAAACAGCACTGCTCCTTCTCCGCAACTATTTTCTTAGTTCATTTATTGTATACGCAGAATGTACTGTGTGAAAGAAGTTACTGTATCCTTGTATTTGAATATCAGGACATACTCAGTTCTCTTTTCCACACTGACCTAGCCAACAGCATGGAAAACTTTTTCAAATACAATTAGAGAGGGGGTCATGTTAAATGTCGTCTATAATATTTCATTTCAGCAACTTTGCCCATGGTCTTCAGCTGTGTATTGATTACATGTATGTAGACTTCTACCTAACTACATGAAATTAATTCTCAGTTAAATGTACAGGGATGACCTCTAACAGTCAATTTCTAGTATAGATTTGGCTATATCCAGTGATATCACCAGACTTGTACCAGCTTAATTAATGCTGGACCTTAATGACAAATTCAGATATCCCCCAAAACAGGCTGTCTGTGTAATAGATGTACATGGATCAACACAGGATTTCTGCTTTGATACCTTCTGTATGACTAGGTAACTGCCTTCAACTTTTCACTCAAAATAATTTCAAACAAATTGTAAAGGAAGAGAGTTTTATCACATGGGCAGGTATTGCTAATAAGGATACTGCTGAAAGTTTCAGAAGAGTAATCCTGTAATCTGCAGGACTGCCTGTCCATGCTTTTAATCTAGACCTGTAAGTACTTCTGACCTGCGAGTGACTGCAGGTAGTTTAAGATACTGGCTCTTGTACAAAGTGCCAAGTGGCTTTGAACTTGCCTGTTTAAGTAGAATGCCTTTTCGCAATGACAGGTCATGACTAGCAGAATCCCTTAGCTTCATTTGTGCCATCTATTAAAAAAACATTCACAAACTGTGATTTGATGACCCCTTCTTGTGCACAGTATAAGCCTGCTGAAGTACATCAGCTTTTTCAAGGATGGTAAGCGATCCTTTTGGGCTGGTTTGCAGGGATAATTGTATTCAGCAACTCTTTGCAGTAAATATGCTCCTGTATGCTTTATCTTTGTACTTTGTATAACTGCTTGTAAATGAGATGTCTGTTGTAGTTGTTTCAATCTTTTCCATCCATGAACAGCAAAGCCACCCAAAGAACCCAAATGATAAGCATCGAAGCAAGAAATGTAAAGAACCTAAGCCAAGGGTGAAAAAATTGAAGTATCATCAATATATTCCACCTGATCAGAAAGGTGAGAAAAATGAGCCGCAGATGGACTCCAACTATGCTCGTCTGCTACAACAGCAGCAACTGTTTTTGCAGCTGCAGATCCTGAGCCAACAGCAACAACACTACAATTACCAGACAATCCTACCTGCACCACTGAAGTATGTGAAGCATTGTTTGTGTCCTTTAAAGAAAAGATATATACATCAGTTATAGACTTTGTGCTTTAGAAGTAAATGTGTTTTGCAAATGTTAAGAGACGGCCGGAACCCAGGAAAACTTAAATGGCATTGTGCATTACTGTAGGTATTATCTGCCTCATTTAACAAAGTGATGAGGTGGTTCTCTTGTTAAAATAATACTGAAGTCTGATAAGCCTTTAAGTGGTCCCAGTTATTTTTGTGTGACGTGGAAACAGAACCTCCTACCTGTTAGATGCATTTTTTCCAACCAGACGCGTATTTGAAATGCAAAAGCATTTATGCAAAAGCAAGGAAGTTTTGACACCTTTTTCACTCAAGTATGACATAGGTAGGCAGAGCAGAATAGAAGCTTACAGATGATGGCTTTTCCAAAAACATGTACTATTGTTGTGGTTTTTATTGCCTTTTTACGTCAGTTTCACAGACCGCGTTTTTGCAGTTTACAAATAAGAAGAGTTATTTTAAATTAAGTAAAATTTGTATGTTGTTTATAGCATCATCGCTAATGCTTACAAGAGTTCCTCATCAGTGTTGATCTTTAGCACTTTTAACAGTGGGAAGTATACTTTCTGATGTATAGGTAGAAGCAGTCAGAAAAATAAATCTTCAAAGAGTTGCCAGTACTCTATAGCAGAATGAGAAGCTGACTACCTGCAGTGTTTCATTCTCACCATCTAAGACCAATCTTTTCCTAGAAGTGCTTACAGTGTAACAAACATGCCACACAACCCTAAATTCAAATGACTTTCAACTGTTGGGTTTTTTTAAATGAGTTTTCAACTGAGTTATTTTTCCTCAGCAAGTAAGGCTAGAAAAGTTAAAGATACCATCTGTGGTTATATTTATAATTACCATGTATCCTAACATTTGGACTAAAGATGTTTCTGCCTGCTTACCCACGCTTCTTATGTTCCATTTACTGACATTTCAGAAACGTTTCTTCATAAATCAGTTGAACGAAATAAAAGAGCTGACTTATGGTACCTCGTGTAAATGATGGCATTTTTAAATATTTTACAATTATTACAAATATTTTGAGATCCTTGTAGGATATTCTTATTATGACTACAGCTGACAAAAATGCATCATCTTCAAAGTAAACTGCCTTCACATCAGTCCTTACTATATATGAACGTTGAACATGTATGTAGGGTTGATACACAGAGTTCAATATTGTGGGGGTTTTTTTATTGATGTCAAACAAAAAAGTAACTAGTTGCCCTAGCTGATGATTAATTTGTATGAACTGATTCTGCAGTCCATAGTATCCTTCAGGGATGCCATGACAATAATAAAAACTATGAAGTATAAATTAGTACACTGAACTGAAGAGAAAATAAAATATCAACATACTTCTCTGTGCTGTTAAACTAAAAATATTTAATGGTAATGTTTTATGTTAAATATCTATTTGTAGAAAAAATTAATTCGTTCATTAACGTGATAGACACTAGATTCAGAATCACAGCTTCTTGATTGAAAACATAATGTATTTAGCATTGACATTGTTGCCCCCCTTTTTCTTATCACTTGAAGGCCACTGAATGACAAACAGAGTAACAATGGGAATACACCACTGAATACTTTGAACAACAGTACACCAACATCAGCTGCCAGCTCACCGAGACAGAATAGTAATATTCCTAGCCGGAAACCAGGACCTCTGCCTTCAAGCTTGGATGACTTGAAGGTAAAAAAATAAGAGGAATTTGTCCATTCCTGTGCGTCACTATAGGTCGTAACTTGCAAACTGTTACTGTCGAGAGTAAGCCGGGATATTATTTACCAATGAAAACTGTGCTTTTTTCTTAACTGTTTAGAATAAGGTCGTCAAAGTTTTCATACACAACTCTTCTAGACTTAAATATTTGTTTTGATTTAGCCTCCTCACATAGATATGTTCTAGAAATGACATTTCTTTCCCAAAGAATTAGAAGAGGAAGAATTATTTCAGACAGATTGCGTAGGTACATAATTTGATACCTTGGGTAAACTGTGAGGTGCTCTTCATTGTGAAGTTTTAGCCCAGGCAAATTTAAACACTGGAACAGTAATTTCCTCTTGAAAATTTTAATATATCAATGAAGAGGTTAAGTAGTATAAATTAAATAACATATCCAGAGAAGTCACTGCTATAAAGCAATACAGAAATAACACTAGTAAAAGAGAATAGAAAATAAGAGATCTTCCCAGAGTTCAACACATCTGAAAATGAACACTAAATTTCATAAAAGCTTCTTGAAGTTATAAATAACTGTGTAAACTCTGTTAAAACTGTAATATGAAGGCATTGGATACAATTTTCTTCCTTCAGAAATACATTCACAGGAATTAATACTTTGAGGGACTTAATGAAAATTAATCTGAAGCAGCTTGTGGGGGTTTAGGTTCAGATCCTTTCAACAGCAGCTACACCAATGTGTCAAACCTGAGCGGAAAGGCAGGGACATCTAGTGGGTGGTTTATTCATTTCTCCCTTCTTTACCAAGGTGTTGGGTTTCTGAGGGATGGGAATGAGTATCTCTTTTACACTTGAAGGGATAAAAAAGAGATTTCGGAAGATCAGATTCTCAAGACAGTAATGTATTGTTGTCAGTTAAAGCTAATCTTGTAATATGAAACAAGTCTATAAAATGCAATCCAAACAACAGCGTTTGAAATAAGCTTTTCAAACTTTAAGTTATTAACTTTTTAATATATTTAAGTTAATATCTGAATTTGTGCTTTGCAGTAATTAAAGCCATTCACTTACCCATTTCTGTGTAATTTATTGCTATTCCTGCTAATGTGGGAACAGTAACATAAGCCATACTTGCAGACCTGCTGGTGGTGGTTTTAACACTCAGTCATCTAAATCAGTTCTGATTAAGAATTCAGAAATGCATTGTTGAAAAACAAAAATATTGGAATGCACTCTTAAGCAAGTGTCAAGGATACTAGACTGGAGGAAACAGCTGATAACCTTTGTTAAGTAGACAGTTATTTAACATAAAATTGCTGTGGTTCTTAGAGATGTTAAATGGATTTCTGTGACTTTTCATCATTTCCAAATCATGGAGACCTGTAACTTAAAATTCTGGACTGGTAAAGTACTGAAATATTACTGAGGTCACTACCTTTTATTCTTCTGGAGGTGGTTCTAACATACATATAGCCCAAACTCTACAGTTAGATGTGGTGTATGGAGGTCATACACAGAAGCTATTCATTGTGACTGTTCTTTTTTAATTGATATTTTGAAGCACAGAATTAATTTACACTCAACACATTTGCACTTCACTTTTTTTCTATCAGATATTGGATTAATTTTGATTGCTTATACTTTTTATGTTTGTAAAAGGAACCCAGGTGGCATATAGCTGTAACTGTTCAGTTGCTAATTAGAGAGAGCAAGCCTTTTGTATTTGATGGGTCTATTGAATCATCCAACTGACCTGATAAAATTTCTCACAAAAAGATCTATCTGTCTTGATGCTGTAACAAAGGGGTTCAGCGTGCTGGTGTTCAGTCCTTTTATCTGCACTGCTGCCATCATCTACAGGTTTGCTTCAGAAGTTTTTAGCCCAGAATTGGAGCTGTACATTCATTCTCCTGTTTTGAATATTTATGAAAAATCAGCATAACTTTGCTACTATTCATTGTACAAAAACTGAACACTGCTAAGGTTTTGGCCACTTAAACAGTGAAAGTAAGTAGCAGGTTATGGAACTGTGCTTATGGATCATGCATGCTGTCAGAACCCTGAGGTGTAATAACCAGCGAATATGCTGAAAAATCACTTTTCCTATTAAGATGTAGTATGGTAGAATGTATGTAAATAAGTTTTAATATTTTATTTTTTTACTGTCATGCTTTATTTTATTGCAGGTAGCTGAGCTTAAAATGGAGTTGAAATTGAGGGGATTACCAGTGTCTGGAACAAAAACAGATCTTATTGAGCGTCTGAAACCCTATCAAGATCTTAATAACAATGGGGTCACTACTAGTAGCTCAGTTACAGTAACCACTTCTACTGGAGCCACAGGTAACACTGGGGAAGTGACTGTGGCATTTCCTGTTGCAACACTAAATAAACCAGTGGCTAATACAATATCCAGCTTTCCTCCAGAAAAAACATCTACTGGACCTGGCTGCAAAGTAGTAAATACTGAAAACATTAGCTCTCCTTTGCCTACATCTCCCTCTCCGTCAGAACAATCTTCTCTAAGCACAGATGATACTAGTATGGCAGATACTTTCACAGAAATGATGAACATGGTGTCACCATCCCAGTTCTTAAGTACTTCACCACTAAGAGCAAATATGAGTGATGATAGTCAGAATCGCAGTAATGGAAGCACCTCAACTATGGAGTTTGATGTAGCAGAAAAGGACCGCAAGCTTCAAGAAAAAGAAAAGCAGATTGAAGAGCTCAAAAGGAAACTGGAACAAGAGCAAAAACTTGTGGAAGTACTGAAAATGCAACTCGAGGTTGAAAAACGGGGACAACAGCAACAGTCCCAGACTTCTGCTAACTCAGTTGCTTTGGAACAGAAGCAATTCAGTGCCGTTGTCAAAGATGAAAATGCTCTTACTGACTGCTCTAGTACAAGTCAATCTGTACCTGTAGCTAGTCATTCTTTAGGACAATCAGTATATACGAGTGGCCAGAATCCGGTTGCCAAAAAGGCAGTTATTATCAAGCAGGAGATACCTGTAGCCAAAGCTGAACCTCAGAATGCCATTTCTCAATTTTATGTTAATCCACAGAGGCAGCCGCAGACTGCAGTTGTTGCCCAACCTCAAGCTTTATTAACTACCCAAGGAACTGCACAGCTGCTCCTTCCACTATCTATCCAGGGACCGAATTCTACCACTGCAGTGCAGCTACCAGTTGGAAATATAAAGTTGCAGGTAAGGGAGTTTGTTATTCTTCATCATGTAAACTGCATGGCACTATTTGCAAAATTTATTATAAATAGGTAAATGTGCTGCTTGTAAGTAACTTAAAAATCAGGCTTAGCCTGTTTCTGCTTTAGGGAAAACAGTAGAAAAACTTAAGAGGCATCTCTTCATAACTTCTTCTGGTATGTGTTTTCTTTGCGACTTTTTTCCCCAGATACTCTTTCCTGAAAAGTAATTGTCTTACCATGTAGTGCCTCCATGCACAGTTGGTTTTGATTTATAGCAGCATATACCACCATTTTGTCAACTTCAAATTGTAATAAAAGAGCTCCAAACCCAGTACTTTATTTTGAGGTATACCTGTTTGCAAAGCATGTGTTAGAACTTGCTTGTGTCGTGATAGCTCATATTTAAAAATGTGAATACTAGGTTGTAGAACTCCAGCAGAGTTCCAAAAAGAAACGATGGTGGTTACACAAATACTATTTCTAGGCTGACTATAGGTAGTATTGGGACACAGCTAGATGAAATCCCCTGCCACTCACATGGTTATTGTGCCAGCAAAGTATTCTTTCAGCTCCAGCATGTCCTTGACTGTGGTGGCACGTTGTGGGCCTGGGCTTTGGTGCTAGCATGTGTGCTCACATTTAGCAATATTTAATGAGGGCTGTAAAAATCTGATGGGGTTGGGCCCCTCAGTCCGCAGTGCAAGAGCTATTCCTGGTAGCTATGCACCCAGACAGATCTTTGTCTAAATTAATTCTAAATTCCTGCTAGAATTCCGTAACAGCCTTAAGCAGCTTGTTCTGATACTTCACTTCACTGATACTGCAGAAAGTTTTCCTAACTACTAGCTGAAATTGTCTTTCCTGAGGCTAGACATGCTTCTTGCCTTTCAGTGCCCATTAAAAACTACTATGATCTGCTTAAAAACAACCTTTTTCTTGCATCATCAGTTTTGTCTTTCTGGTAACTCAAACTCAGTTCTTATAGTCCTTTCTCACTAGTTATGCTCTCTCTATCTCTTACTGTTTTCATTGCTCTTCACTGGACCCTCTCCAGTTTGTCTTTATCTTTCTTAAACTCCCTTGGCAAAATATACACCACCTTTTAGCTGGGAACTCACCAGTACCAAAGAGACTAAAAACTTTGTCTCCTATATACACTTCACGCTCATCCTTCCCAGAATACATGCTATTGCTATTCTGCATAATCTATGCAATAGATTTTTACATGATGTAATTTACTGTGAGATATGAATAATGCAAGTATTTTATCTTCATCCTTTAGGCTCAGTCACAAGCTGGAATACAGACCCCATCACAAATACCTGCTCCTATTTCTTCCCCTGGCCTGGTCCAGACAGCACCTCAGATGCATACTCCACAATCAAAACAAACCACCATCACGCAGCATGCACTTGGTCAGACCCAACAAATCAGAAAGGTTTGTGGATAGCAATAAGCATTAAGATAAATAGTTGTGTAATCTAATTCTAGGCAGCACTTTTAGAATCTTTTATGTCATTTGTGTCATATATAAACGATCAAGTCACTTAACATCTCTGTACCATGTTTTTCTGTGTGATATAATGGGCTTGTAACTCCTTTTCTTTCCAGAATTTTAGTCCGTGCAGGACTTTATTCTTCAGTTGCAAATAAACAGATGTAAGGCTAAAGAATTTTTATCTTAATGGTACTCTTATGGCACCACTCCTCCTACATTCTTCCTCATGCTTGGCACACGTGGTGTATCAGATATTCCAGTCGGTATCTCTTATTTGCCACTGGCTCTAAATGGAAGATTCTTGTAGGCAGTTCCTA
The DNA here is from genome assembly GCA_035590195.1 of Aviceda cuculoides. NCBI lineage: Eukaryota > Metazoa > Chordata > Aves > Accipitriformes > Accipitridae > Aviceda > Aviceda cuculoides. Next base: position 8,339,897 of record JAVJGG010000061.1, on the reverse strand, counting down.
AGAGAAAGCTTTTACCTATGGCTTCAGAGATTTATTCTTTTATAGGAGTTCCTTTTAGTTCTCCTGTTTTCCTTGTTGATTTCATCCCTACTTAAGAAGGCAGCTATGGACTCGGATACTGAGCATAGCAATTCCAGTCAATCAAAACCCCACCACATATACATCTCTTCCTGAGGAATACAGAGAGTGATTCAGAAAGAGATACTTCTCTTCCTCTCTACCCAAAACAATCAGCTCTGAAATTTCCCATTCCAAAACAGATGTTCATCAGCAGTGGATGCACAGCTGTGAGTGCCAATCCAGTCATGTTCATATGGTAACTGATACCAACCCATCAGCACCAGTCATCACAAAAGAAAAGGCTTTCTCCTCCTCTTCCAGGCTGACCTCTATTATTAGGAACTCAAGAGATTGGGTTTGGGCCTTTATTTCTTCCTTATCAGTGCTATTGACTCTAAGGCTCCTGTCACTTAGGACAACAAGGTTTTTCAGCCTGCCCCAAGGAAAGGATAATTCAGAAAAAATGACCTTTCAAGGTTAAGAGGGTAATTTTTACAGTATTTTATGTAGCTGTTACAAAATATCTCATCCTTTGAATTTTATATTTCAATTTACAAAAGTGCATCATAAAACCCATGTTCTGATGTTATTTGGGGCTTCTATCTGTGCAGTGTCCTTGATCTGCTTCTGCTAAGGCTCTTGTTCCAGTTAAGAATTTATCACAGAAGATGTATGATTATGCCCTGCCATTCTCTAGACAGCTGGCTAATAAAGGGGAACACAACTAAATGAACATCATTGCTCTTCAGACTGCATGTTCAATCTGTTTAATTTCATGGACACTGAGGTTGTCCTACAGAAGTCAAAACTGACATGTATCAAAAAAGCAGATTTCGTCAAGGTTCTCCGGGATTTGGTGAGGGGCTAATCTTACATTGTTAATTCGACAGGTCCCGTATAGAAATTTTCCAGTCATCCTGAGGCATGTACCTGTGCCAGAGACTATAGCAGTTTGCTTCTTTTGCTGTCTAGAAGTTCCTTGAAAAGATTGCAGGAGATAACCAAGAATTGTACCCTCTGGTCTTTTGCCCTCTTCAGATCAGTTGTCATGGAGACCAATAGTTCCCAGCAGACTTCAGTCTGCATCTGGCTGTCCTGGAGCTGAATGCCTGCCCATCCTAGCTGGCTTTCTCACACATCTACTGCCATCTTTTACATAGGAAACCAAGCAGCATAATTGCACTGTTTTTTACATCAGAATGTAAAATACTGATGTGATACAATAGATCAGGACAGTCTTCATGCATTCAGCATTAGACCTACCTGTGTCTGCTGTTTGCATTTCATGAGGCTTGGATATTTCAGCAGTCAGATTCAGCTAATAAACTGTGAGCAAGTAATGCTACTTATTAATTTCACACTTTTTGGTGAAGTTGATCTTCCTAATAGTGATCACCTCCATAAATAGTTGTTTTCCAGAACCAATTTCCCTTCAATTCATCTAGACTTTCTCAGGTAGCTCAGGTTTTTATGCAAACCAGCTGATTATTCCATTTTCTCCTACACACTTGAGGTGTCCTAACATTCTAGCTACCACATGGCCCTTGTTCTTCAATTCATTCAGTAATAAGGAGACATCTCCACAGCCATTCACCTCAGTGGTAGACAGCTGGAAAAGTACAATGGTTTTCACACAGATGATCCAGGTGGCTAACAAAAACTGTATTAAACCCTCTCACAGCAGACAATCTGGTGTTCAGACTGCACTCCACAGAGCTTATCCTAGCTTTATCTCCATCCCCATTCTGAGATTTGTCACACCTTTGTCATAAAGGTATCTGGGAGCGATATTGAATTCAAAAGAACAGTCTTATGCACTCATACAGTCATAGCTCCTCTTCCTCTCCCTTTAACTTAAAAATATGGGAAGTAGGATACTGCTTGGAATCATTTGCAGTGAGTGTATGGACTCTCAGTTGAAGAAATAAAAAGTTTATATACCAGTAATCAAATTCACAGTTGATACCCAAGTTCATCAGTTATATCTTTTGCCTCTCCCTCACTACTCATAGATAGCTGTAGTTAAAAGAAACTAGAATTATATGGCACAAACCAAACCTTTCTGTCTTAAAAGCAGGCAGCACAGGACAAGTGTGGATACATATACTAGTTTGTATCAGGCCAGAAGTTCATTTTACTGACTGTCCACCAGGTGGGGAAATCATGCATACTATATTAAGCTGTTCCATACTCTTCTGAATATATTTCGGAAAAATTATTACACTTTCCTCACACTTCCTGGAAAGTTGCAGGGAAATATTTTTAGTTATCAGTGATGAAGGAAAGCATGTCATAGCACAAAGTTTCTTTCAAAGAGTAATTGTTCTAGATTTACAAATTATTCCACTGGAGGGAAAAATCAGTACAAATAACATTCCATTAATAGGGAATTTAAGCGAGCAAGTATTTTTAAAAAAAGTCTTAAAACTTTAATAATGTCATTTACCCAAGGTTATTAATTTAAAAAAAAACCAACAACCTAAGACTGATATATTAATCCTTTACAGGTTTTTCCGCCTACCACATCAAATACAGTATTTTCCTATCAGACGGCACCAGTTACAACACCTTCACAATCTTTTATTAGTAAAACATCAAACTCTAATGTTCACACTGGTGGTAATCAGGTCCCCTCTGTGCAGAATGGACCCGCTACTCCTAACAAGGTAAGGTTAGCCCAACAATGTTCCATAAATAAAGTTCAGGTTTATATTTTTATTCTTAAATAATATATGACTATGTACATACTGCAGTTCACTCCAGGAGGAAGAATGTTTTGTAGATTTTAATAATGCATATATGTTTGTATGTATGAATGAGAGAGAGAGAGAGAGAGAGAAAGAAACTATTATTTTATCCCTCTGATTACTTATGCTACTGTTATTTGTAAATATGTGGATTGGTATGACAAAATGGGATAATCTGTAGGACATGATACATCTTGAATTCGCTAAAACATATTGTTTAGTCATTATCTTGTTATTTCATGCAGCCTGGCTCTCCATCTCAAGCCCAGCCTTACATTGTTCAACAATCCCTCTTCAACAACACAGTATCCAAGACAAAAGATCCTCCTCGTTATGAAGAGGCCATAAAACAGACCCGCAGTATTCAGACATCGCACCGTGAGGTAGTTATTTTCTCCTGTTTAGTCTACTAAACCCACTTTTTTTTCTTTAGAATTATCAAAGCCATTGCTTATTTTAGTTTTTTGTTTGGTGTCACGATTTTATAACATACTCTTTTAATATTTTCATAACTGTGTTTAACTACAGGATTCTTGTTTCATGATTCTTTTCATTAAAAGCAATAGACATGTAAATAAGTCTTGCAGCATCCACTTTGTGACATATATATAATTGGGATAATACTGCTATTGGTACTTAAGAATAACTAGCCTTCAACTGACTTGTTTCAAGGATGTATGATACCCAAGGTTCAGACTTAAAAGAGAAAATACTTTTTCCAAAGTGAGTAGACTTGAGGAGAATGTGTGCGAGCATGTTTATACACACTTAGGCAAACATATAAACATGAGCATAGCTGCTTGCTTGAAAAGAGTGCTTTATCAGTTAACTATGATAACCTTCATGTTGGAGGAAATTGCAGACAAAACTAATGAGCATCCCTAACCTCATGCATTTCAGAACTATGACAAAAGATAGAACCTTGTGGTCACTTGGTATTGGTTGCTGGTTTTGTGGTGGCAGACACTCAGGCAGAAGCATAGGTATCTAATGCTATTTTATATGTTCTTGGCATGTGTGAGACATCCTGACAGTGAAGGCACACAGGTGGTCTTATGTGATTCTATCACTACCAGTTAGTGAAGTGCCTCCCCACTGCCATCTTTCCGGGAGCTAGATCTACTGATGACAAATTACTTCCCATCTCCAGAGTATAACCAATGTTTTAAAACACTGTTTTCATTTTGAGACCATCATAAAAGTCGTCACTTTTCCTAGACGGTTTTTGAAAGAATGGGTTTGTGGAGGTTTTGTTACCTTTTGCTTAAGGTTCAGATACTCAGGAGATGGCTATTTAAAACAAACAGATAAACAGTTGATGAAATCTCCCCTGCTCCATTAAAAAAGAACATGAATCTACAAATTGAAAAAAACCACAAACCCATACCTAACAAAATGCATCTTATATGATGGCTATTCGCAGGATATCTCTGAGAGAAAGCAGTTACAGGGTGCAGCCCGCAAAGTCCTGCAGTTATTCCAGATACTTGGCCTGATACAAAACAGAGTTAGTAATTCTCCTTCTTATCCTTAGTTTTCTGCACCTCTCTTCTAGGTTGCATTCATGAAATCTTAGTCTTGCTTTTCAGACTTTTTCCCTATTCCTTTGTACTGAAACTGACCACAGGGATTAGAAGTGTCTCTCCAAACTATTTCTCTGTTTTCTAGATTGACAGTTTCACATGAAGAATTTTAGTCTTGATCATAAGTTAGTACTTATGTGCTATTGAGAGAAGCTAGGATCGGTCAGCTTAGGAAAAAATACTACATGAAAAAGAATAACCCTTTTCTCTTGCACTACAGATTTCCAGTGTGCACAGTCAGCAGATGGATGATCTTTTTGATATTCTCATCAAGAGCGGAGGTAAGATAATTAACATCTGTGTGATGTAGAGATTTAAAACCTGATAATAAAAACTCAGTGCTATAATTAAAGGAATGAAAGGAAAGAATTATTCCAGGGAGAGGAGGTAGAAGCTATCCAGCTTGAATTAAAATAATATTTCTGAAGGTCTGCAATAATATTTATTAAAGAAAACATTTACCAAAACACATACAGTCAACCTACTGTAGAACTTCTCTGCTTGTAAATTAGCCCAGGCAGACCTTTGCAGTAATCCACACAGCATTCAAACGATTCAAATAACACCTTAGGTTAGCACAGATGTATTTTATCAAAATTGGAAAAGTTGAGCAAGTCCATACAATGTATATTGAAATTATACAAAAAATAGAATAAAGTAAGAGTTAAAGCATGTTGATACTAAAATTTCATTAAATATAACCATGTCTTATCAACTCTAAACATCAAAGATACGTTACTTGAAAAAGTATGTATGAACCACATAGAGACATTAATGAATAACAACTTTCTATGTCAGTTAAAATAAAGGAACTATCAGAAAGGAACTGAAATAACTAAAGTAATATACAAAGTAGCTTTGCAGTAAAAGAAGGAGGCTTTCAGGCATAATTAGGCTTTGTAGACTAAGAAGCTATTACAATACTGGGAGATGTTCTTGGTGCCAAGCAATTCAATTAACTTAATGTTTTGTACTACTGTCATACAAGGATCTTGACAGCAGTGAATGCCAGGACAGAAGTGACTGATTGCAGGCTATTAAAAGATTTTAGCGATATTCTAAACATTAAAGTATTTTTTCTTTTTCAAAGCAAATTGCAGTGTCAGCTGAAGAAAATGGAGTAGACAGTGACAGACATGAGTTAAGTGACCTGTGCACTGAACAGCTCAAGCTAAATTAAAAAATGCTTTCAGTGCTTTTATTAAAATATTGCATGGGTAGTTTGAAGAAGTTCTACCTCTAGAACAGAGGATGGAGGAAACATTCGTGTGCTTACTGAAATATTTTGCTTTGAGTGTTACGTTACTAAACCTATTGGATCTTAAAGGCAACAATGCTCCATATTTGCTAAGTTGCAATAAAAAAGCAAATGTTTCCTGAACATCTTTATGAAAAACCAAGTAAAGCATTGGGAGCTCTTGCACTTACGTAAGCGAGTTCTACACTGAAAAATGTTTAGTTTATTGATGTATTTCAAGAGAGTGAGAGGGTCTGTTTAGTAATGCTTTGGTTTTACTAAGCAATCATTTTAACACATGCCTTTACAGGTTTTAAGGATGTGGGTTTTGCTTGGAAAATTGGTGCAAAACATAGTCAGGTGTATTTTTGCTGGCAGGAACATCACCTGTGCTAGAGTACTTATTTGCATATTCTGGTCTGTCGAATCTTATTTTTGGACTCCATTAGCATATAAGAATTAACTGGAACTTAGTTTGCTTTATTTGCTTTTAGTGTTACTGCCACCATCTTATATGGAACTTCTTGACAGAAGAGTAGTTTTAGATTCTAGAATCAGTAATAAATGCATCCTCATCACATCAGTTGATCTCTTGGACTCTACTTCATAAAGGTAGACACAGTGCTAAACAGAGATGGAACTGAAAATTGGTTCAGGTGCTCTTCTCCAAATGAGGAAACATGTTGGTTCCATAATTATTCTAATTAGTCAGAAGAACTATAACCATGAAGGAGGCAAAGCTAACATCTAGAACGTTGTTCCTTTTTTCCTCAATATAAATATTTTAACTGGCTGAAGTATTACTGAAAGCAGAACTTTGGAACTTGTTTTAAAATACTTTGTTGTTCATAGAGTACCTGAGGGTCTGATGTATGTAGTGGCAGTATTATCAGAACAGCAGAATGGCTTAGTCCATTGAGTTCACTGTGGATGCATCCCAAAGTGGGCAAAAAAAGGGTGGAAGTTGTAAGCCTGAGGACATATGTCATTATCTTTTCTGAATTCAATAGTGTTGGGTTTTTTTCATTACAGAGATTTCCCTTCCAATAAAGGAGGAACCATCTCCCATTTCTAAAATGAGACCAGTAACAGCCAACATCACTACAATGCCAGTGAATACAGTGATATCCCGCCCACCACCGCAAATCCAAATGGCCCCTCCTCCTGTGTCTTTAGAACCAACAACCAGCTTGTCTATAAGTTTGGAAAACCAACTTGAAGCCCTCTTGGATGGAACTTTACCGTCAGGTAATGAAATTCCTCAACTGACAAGCAGTAATGAGGACAGAGAGTCATTTTCTTTAATTGAAGACCTCCAGAATGATCTACTTAATCACTCCAGCATTTTAGATCACTCTCATTCACCCATGGAAACATCTGACCCACAGTTTACCACGAATAATTCTTGTCTGTCTCTTGACCTTCCTGATACAAATTTGGACAATATGGAATGGCTTGACATTACAATGCCCAGCTCCTCATCTGGACTCACTCCTCTCAGTTCTACTGCCCCCAGCGTGTTTTCCACTGACTTTCTAGATCCACAAGATCTACAGTTGCACTGGGATTAAGCTATAGCCAATGAGAACATGACCTGCAAGTCTCTTCACAGCAGAGGTCCATTATTACATCATTCTGATTGCAGTTAAGATAATTTAAGACAGTAACGTTTGGAAGAACAAATGCTTGAAGCTAATTCCTTATTGATTTTCAAGTTTACAACAGTGAATTACTTTATGCTCCTATCAGTAATGCAGATTAGGGCCCTATGAAAGCTGTATTTCACAAGTCAAGAAAGGATGATTGTAGTTACTGATTAGAAGTACCCCAAGGTAAGCACATCACAAATACTTAAGAAAGAAGTTATGTCTCTGACTTTGTAATGTTTAAATGAGCAACACAACATGGCTAAACTTAGGGTAAGAAAAAGTGAGATGTCAACTGTCTGTATTGACACAGTGAGCAAATGTTTGGGGGAGGGTGAGGTATCACTGCACTTCATTGTTCCTGTGGATAGCCTGAGCCAGGTTCCGAATGAATTGTGAGGGCAAAGGCAAGTAGAAGCACTGGCTGGTTCAGTGAAATTTCATGTATCTAATCTCTTAATTTGTTCAAGTTGTTTTTATATTTTGGTTTTGTGGTTTTTAAAACTCTTCCCCCATTCTTTAATCATGAGGGAAGAATTTAACTGCATCCAAAGGGATATTAATTGTAACTGCAAGAAATCCACTGTAGCTACGCCAGGTAATATTGAGAACACTGAAATTTCTATAGCAATGCTCTGCATTTAATAGCTAGGTTTTAATGTGTATATCAGACAGTTATTTGTATACTCTTTTAACTTTGTATAGCTTATTTTTGTGAACAGAAGGGAACAGTGGTCTTCAAACAAGATTACTATAGTGGAAATAATAAATATCCTAATTTACTCTGTGTTTGAGGATATTTGTTACAGATCATTGAATCCAGTATCTCAGCATATTACAACAGTTTGAGGAAGTAGAAAAGTTTAATTAATGCTGTTCTGCACTACGATCCTGCAAGCATCTATGCAAGAATAGTCCCAATGCCCTCAATAAAAGATGTTTGTAGGATCAGACTTGAGTTGCAGGGGACAGTACTGACAGGACAACCATAATTTCTTAATGAATACTTTATCTATTGAACAGCTTTGTCTACCACTACATAACATCAGGGAAACTAAACGGAGAAGTTGCTCAGTGAGAATCCTAAATAGCAGTATCAGGATGTACTGGTTTGTGATAAGAAGGCTGTGTCATATCTGAAACAGATAATAGCAAAAATTAAGCTCTTACCTCAAAGCACAGCACATGAAAATATTATTTTTTTAAAACCCTTAGTTGTTTTTTTCATAGTCTATTATGATAGCAGTTGGAAAAACAAACAAAAAATGCAAATAGAGGTAAAATACTTTCAAGTTCTATGGTCGTCTCTCAGGTAGTAGGTGTTAAATGTTGCCATAGATGATGTAGGCTGATCATCAAACTTAAAATTGGAATTATTTCCTATTAGGGAATTCCTAAATTAAGATAAAAAGAAACAGTCCCCTATTTCCTGAACAATGGAAGCTTGATACATTTTCTAATCTGAAAACTGATCTCACTGCAGAATTTCTTCCTCACCACCAGCCTTCAAAAATAAAGTTTTTTAGGAGCTAATGAAAACATGCCCTGAAGCTTTTGCTTACTTCTTAGACTAATGATACATATCAAAGAGTATCAAAGAAATAATAAAATAGAAAGTAGCTGTTAACTATTTAGCAACCTGTATCACATTTAAAAACAGAAAAACACAACACAATCATGTTAACATCAAACAAAATACTTTCATGAGAAAACGTTGTGGAATTAACTGCAAATGCAGTTTGGTTTACTAATAATGGCTTCAGATAAAATAGTGGAATACAGCGTTGATTCAGAGTTTAAACTGGCATCATATGTTTGCATCATATCAGTTACCAGCACTTTAAATCATTGCATTTCTTCAGTAGTTTTACAGGCCAGGATTTACTTTAAGATTAAAGTACAGAAAAACAATCTACGGAGATTTTCACAACAAAAGATGAAGCTGAAAGACCTATTTCCTTATTCCTTCTTGCTGTGCCTACAGTACTTGAGTACAATATTGCACGTGGACTGTCTGCCTTAAATTTTGATGGTATAGGACTCTTCAATAACACTGAACAAATACATTCAACTTTTTGCATTCCTTTTCATCATATTATCTTGGGAGCTAATACTCTGAGATACTAAGTGCCCTCAGCTGTTACGAGAATAAGAATTAAGGACTTTTGGTCTGATAGGAACAACTTTGAATGAAATTTAGTGTTCTGCAGTACTGTCAATTTATTATGTGTGATACACCAGACATCATACCACCTATGTATGGTTAGAGTTACACCTTCCTGACCCTGTCTTCTGATTAAGTACGAGGCAAGTAAATTAATTTTTAGAGGACAAAGTAACCTAGAGCAACTGTACTGTCATTTTTGATGTGCATGTAAATAGAGCTTTAAACTGGCAAAGTCATCTTGCTACAAACTATCCTTATTGACAGTGTAGATTAACTAATCCATAGGAATCTATGTGCAGAAACCCAAACAGTTGAGATGTGTTGTTATCAGTACAGTATAGCTTTCTACTCTAAAAGTCTATTTGAAAAAAAAAAAAAACAAACTATTAAAAAAATTATGGGATCATTTTAGGTTTTGAAGTACAAATATTCTAGTGTAGGGAATGTGTGATTACTTTTTTGTACATTTCAGAATTGTGTATTAATGGTTTGCTTTAGACTTTGTTCTGAAATGTGATATATTTGCCATAGTTATATATGCCTGTTATGGCAGAAATAGGTTTTACTTAGACTTCTGTGTGTGCATGTTTTACCTGACAATTTTTGTTACACAGATACAATACATCTTAAATTTAATCATGACTGTGCAGTTTGACTGTACAGAACTGAAGATTTCTCATCAAGAGAACAGTTGCAAAGGAATGTACTGGCACTAAATCTGCCATTTAATGCCTGCAATATACTAACAGAACACATCCCATCAAATGTGTTGTTAGTAGATCCTTCAAAGTAACTAGGAATACCATTTTATCAGTGTGAAAATCAAAAGTTGGTGTTTACACTTATAGACACAGAGCTCAGACATACATTTTACAAGGCTAATATTAATCAAGAGGAGTCACATCATGTGTTTAATACAGAAATGGTATTTGTTATGCACTTTTAGTGCCATTCAGCATTAGTTAAGGCAAGTAAGTTTACAGGCAAAATGTTGTTTAACATTATAAATAGTTAAGAAATCGTCATAAATTTAGCAATTCTCTCTGAGAATAAAATTAATTTATGGCAGTTGATCTCTACAGAGATTTAGAGTCTAATCCAGCAGTGTGGGCTTTCAGAATCAGACCTTCAAAAAGCTGAGGCCACAGCTTTTAGAAATCATCACTACTTAATACTGCAATTTCTTTCCAAGGTATTTCTAAATCCGCCACCAGGAGTTATGTTCAAGGAAGCAGGTGAACAAAATGGAAGTTTCGATATTCAGCCTTTACATTACATAATCTCAAACATTCAGATGCCTGAAAAGTGTAAGCACCACAATTGGAAACCAAGCACAAGCTGCTGAACTGTTTTCAAGACAGAGAAAATGCAATCATAGAATACATTTAACTGAAAGGGCATTATGTAATCAAACACACTAAAGCTCACCGATGTAAACAATTATTATTTGGATGGCATCTTCTGTGTATTTTAAACTTAAAGCAAATTCTAGTAAAACTGGAAAAAAATTTCTTCCACTTATCTCTAGTAAATGTGCTGTTGAAACTATACTGTGGTCTATTAAATTGCCTTTTGATAACTTGTAGACAATACTAGAGATGTTTTTTTATGTGGGATACATGGAATGGAGTTGCACATAGTATATACACGGCCAATAAAGAGCATTCATTAAAACCTGAAGTAATCTCAAATATTCCTTTTATACCAGTTTGCTAGGAACAAAGTGCAAAAAAGAGACACCTACATCATTCTGTAGTGTCCAATACTGAATATAAAGACTTTTAAAGTTAAAAGTGCATACATGTATTTGTAGAAATCTAGCCAAAAAAAGCCATTCTAGCTATGAGAGCAAATTCTCAATAAAAAGCAGGGAATGGTTAATAACTATATAATCACGCTATTTTTATAAAAAACTCAGCTCAGATATTCAAAAGACAGCCTAAAATAAATTATAATAATATAAAAATTTAAATAGGAACCAAAGCATTGCCATTTATTTTGCCAAAGGAGGCACTTCATATTTTGAAGCATAGGAAATTAAATCCCCAGAAGTATTATCCATACTTTTATAAAATCAAGGATGTAGATATTTTCAAAGCTGTTTTTGATGTTTAACAGTACAGATTTGTTTTTGCTGTTTGAAAAGTTTGTATTAAGTAATAGCACAGGCTTTTTTTCCAGATAGGATTTTTCTTCACAGTACTGCTTGCAGTAGAAATAACGCTAACCCTAGTAGGTGTTTCTCTTCTTATTTTCATAGTCATAATTACGTCTTAGCATCTCATTTTGTGAAAAGAAGAAGACAGACATCTGTCTCTAGGGCCCTCTTCATTTAAGCACTACTTTACTAAAAGCAAATTATGGCAATCAGGGCGTCAGTTTATGTATTGCCTTTCTATAGGAAACCATGATGCCTTTGTATTTGCTGTTTGCACCCCTAAAATCAATTCCATATGTTTGAATGCCATATGTTTTGCACATTGTACTGTATATATGTAATGCATACTGTATTTTTATATGTGTACTACATTTATCAAATATTTTGTACATAGTGGCAATATTGTAGCTACTGAGGAAATGTTTGATATTTCAGCATTTTTGCTAAGTGTCTCAAATAAAAAAGGAAAACTGTGTACATTTGTCCTTGCTTACTACTTAAAAGTGGAAAATACCATTAATAATAATCAACAAAAATTCTGACTCTTATGAGTCAGAAACATTTGGACTATGTTCTAAGTACCTTTCTGAAAAAAAAAGGAGTAAAAATGAAACCTGCACTTAGGCAAATTCCAAAGGAATGATGGTTTGTCTTCAAAATCGGAGCCAAAATCTGTAAAAATAGAGATTTCCTGAACTCTAAAAGTTTAGGTTTGGATTTTTTTTTTTTTCCCCAGCAATACTGTTATATTAATTCCTTTCCTGTTTTTTATTCTTTTCTCAAGAAAAGGTAGGGTAAGAACCCTGACTTTTCAGTACTTTTGTCCTTTAAAAGAAAAATTAAAATCCTAATGTATGCACAAGTGTAACTATCTTACATAACACACAAGTAAAATATATGTGATACTCTTCAATATATTTTAAATGAAGTGGCTTCATAAAAATTAAAAAAATTGTAATCAATGGCCTTTTTATATAGCTCATAAGCCATACAATCCTTATTTTGTCATTTGTCACCGTATTTTCATGATGTGCAGTTGCTGGAGTTCACCCCCCACCCCTCATCTCCTAACTAGTTCATTGAAAAATGACTGTTTCTTTGGCTCAGCCCAGTCTTAAAAACCGAAGCCTCCAAGCATACCTATCCTGCCATAGTACTTTTTAGAAGGTATGAACAGCTTGGAAGGGAGTGCTTTTCCTACGCTACTGAGAGAGTAACCACGTGTTAACTGCACAAACCTAAGAAGCTCTGACAGTGTACTAATACCTGCAAAGATGTATTAAGTAATTTTGGACATTCCCTGTTCTTTTTCACAAGAGCAAAACGCCTTATTTAAAAAGTCTTCTGAAGTCCAGCACAGAAGAGGACTTTAAAGTTACATAATGCACGCACTGACCACATATGACTGCGCAGGCATACTGAGAGCTCACTGAACAAGCACTAGTTTAAATCCATGCCCATCAAAGAAGAAAAATTGATCAAAACTCAAGATGCTGTGGTAAGACTTGGGAAAACATAGTATTATTCTAGTATGTATTTTTGCCAACCACAGAGAGTCATGTCTCTAGCAAAATTCTCTAAGGATAATCTCTTGGATTAATCCACACCACTAGCTTGTGGAGGGGGGAACAAGCTGCCATGTATAAAAGCAACAGCAAGGGAGATGGGGCGGGCTCTAATATTGTTATGACTCACAGTGCCAGGGTGAAAAAGGAAGAGGGAAAAACCTAGTTTCTTCCTCACTCCAAGTGAGATTTTTTTTCAGGGAGGGAAAAAGGGCAGCTCAAAATACAGAATAAATGAGGCATTGCAGAAAGGTGTGTGTTCCTATTGTGAACCTCTCATGTCACTGACCTGGAGCAAACTGGTGGAAGGGTTCCACTGAGCTGCTCAGTTCAGGCCACATAGATAGATACATCTCTTTAGAAAGCTGTGCCTGTGTGCTCAGGCAAGCTCCTGATTATTCCCCAGATAGTTTAACCTCATTTGTGAGTCAAATGCAACATTTTGTTCACTTATGCAAATGAACCTTTAAGGCTTCTCAGAGTGAAGTCAAAAACTATTAAACTACCATTGCAGATTGCTGGGTGTATGTCACCTTGCAGCACAGTCTTCTATTCCTAATTGAGTTACATTACATTGTCACAATACAGAAATAATCCCCAAGTAAGTTTATATGGGCATTCTTACCAACTACAGAATACTGCGATTCTTCTTTATGCTTTACGGTACTGGTCTTGAATTTAACAAGAAATGAAATAGTGTTTGTATCATATTTTTCTGAATAGGAGCTACCTGTTCACAATTAAAAAAAAAATTGTAAAAAAAAATCCCAAGTACAGAGAATAAGGCTATTCTGTAAGAGATTAAGGGATATTTCAGAACTATAATAAGGCAAAGAAAGGATTAGAAAATGATTTCTGATGTAGAAAAGATTGCACCTACTTTCACTCATGACACTCCCAAATTCTTCCAAGGTTTTCAAGATGTTCCGTATTGTGGGATTGCATATTTGCATTTTGTATTCTGCTCAGTTTGTGTTCCAGAACACCTCTATGCATTTCTTCAGGAGAATGAGCTATGAGCTGTTCAATATGCACAAGCTTCTTTTCATAATGAAGCTGCTTCATTTAAATATTTACTATTATACCTCCTTTTGCGGAGGCAGTCCCCATAATAGATCACCCACCCCTTCCTTATTAAAGTCTGTTCTACACTGATGACATCAGAACTTGGCCAAATATTACAAAACCTGTAAAGTAGGAAGTAGTACCCGTAAAACTGAACAAATCGAAACTTACTAATATGCCCTGTAAATTTAATAAAATACCCTTTCTTCATGAACTTTAACCATTCTAAAAGTTTGTAGGCTATATATCCCACAAACTTACTTTCAGACAGCACACACCAAACATAAATATTGCAAAACAAATGCAGCACTTTTTGACTATGCATTTGTGCATTACAGAATTTATATTTAGAATACATCAGAGAGAAAGCACTTGTTTTGGTGCCAACTGGCAATTTGGGGTTTTTATTGTTTTACAAAGACCAAGAAATACAAACACATAACCCTCCCCCCAAACTGTATTCATGTTAGTATTATGAAGTAAACACCAAGACAAGAAGGACTGATGAAGCTTGAGATTATGCTGAATGAACTTCTTCCACAAGCTAAACCCTGGTTTTCAATAAAAGCTGAATATATTAAACCATGTTCTACAAATGGCTATCATTGCATTTCTCTTTACTCTGTACAATATTAAATGCTACATACTCCCACCTATTAGCTTGTTGTGTGTTACACAAATGTTGCTAGAGTGATATATTTCTTAGAATATTTGTACTGTCTCAAGTCAGAGATGCTTCTTTGATAGCAAAGTCACACAGACTTCCCCACACCCCATACTATAGTCTACAACCCCACCCAGACCTTCCTAAAAGAGAATCAAAGTAACAAATTAGAGGAGCATCTGAGACATAATAGCTAAGTTTCCTTTAACTGTTTATCCATAAATTTATAGAGTAACTTTAAGAAATATTTCCCTTCACATAAAATATTACCTGAAGGTGAGTCTCCAGTCTTCTCTGCAGAACAACGACTGCAGGGCCACTCTGCCGTAACACTGCATCATTCTCGAATCCCTCCAAGACAACGGCTGTTGATTAAAAGTTAAAATAGTGAACAGAAACATTCCTTCATAAAGCCAGGACAAAGTCTAAGCTCAAGTAATCGATAACCGAGAAGCAGTCCAGCTGCCCCACCCTAAGTCTTTATAAACTCAGTTACAGAGTTGCACAAATTCTGCATAAATATGAGTGTTCCCCTGTATCTCCTCAAAAGAGTCGGGGAGATATGTAGAAAGGCCTAGTTTTGTACATTAAACCAGACATCAAAGCCCTCTCCTAAAGCAACACCTCCATCTCATAAGAGTGAGGCTTAGGGAAGGAAGAAAAAGACCTGGTGATTATTTTCTCCTTCCAACAAAATCTCTGACAACTTTTCAGCACTGGAGTCTTCTAAAGACTTTCCTTTAGGAAATTCACATAGTGTTTTAAAAAAGATTTTGTCAGAAGAGAACACTGCATAAGGAGGATTCAGCATAAAGAATAAGGGCTAAGGCCTTTCACGCGGAGCTCAAACAAGGGTAACAACCAGCATAAAAGACACTTCCAAACAAAAGTATCCAGGCATCAAGACACCACAGGCAATTACACGTTTTAAAATCAAATTTATGTTTTCAGTTATAAAATGTATTGTTTTGATAAATCAGCTCACCATTAAACAGCACTTTGTTAAGACAGATATAGTAAGATTTTTTCCAGATATGTTGAGGAAGTTAAGCTCAGAGAGTAGGCAACTTTTTAAAAACCCGATCAAGTATTTCCTCTTAATCTACTCAGAAGACCTTTACGATTTCAAACTGAACTTTCAATCTCTCCATACAGTTAAGGAAGAACTTTAGCATTAGAAGTTGATTTACCATTAAATACTATTTCTGATCCCAACCAAATACATTAAAAATGTGCCTTTGAAGAGATACAACTCATATGAATTCCACATATAATTCAGATAGTCCCCTCTGCTTCCTCCCAGCACAAAATTACTTCTCAGCTTATAAAGATACAAAAATATTAATAAACCAAACACAGACACAAACTGCACAGGAACTGTGATGACAAGTTACGACTAGCAAGTATGGCACATAAAAGAGCATATTTTGTAATAAGCTAGTGGGCCAGAAACAAAAGGACATCAGTCAAACATGATTTATTAAAATCTAGCTCCTTCCTGCTGCCAGCTTGGTAACACTAAGAAGTTAACTCTTCTTTAGTCAGCTAAGATAACTGGCCCTCTGAGGTCACTCTTTATCATAAAAGTTACGGCTGTGAGAGTTGAGTCAGGCAGCTTCCGTTCCTACACATCATCACACTTTTGAAGTACTGCAGTGACCACAACGATCAAGACAAAAGCAGAATGCAACAGCACTATTCTGGCTTCCCAGCTTCCCATAGTCCAGATGAGGGCATGTCCTTTGAAGGTAGCAATGAACAAGACTTGCTGCATCCAGCAAGTGTTTGGGTTGGCCAGGCCATCAGCTATGCCCATAGGGGCTGGAAAACCAGAACGAATCACCTTTGGGACAGCTATGCCAGTGTTAGTAGCAAACACACTTAACATAGGCTGACTATCTAGTAAGGTAATTTAGATTAGATGCCTTTCACTGCAGGTGAACCTAATTCAAATTGCTCTGCTGAAACACAGGCAGGCACCCATAGAGTCATCACAGAGAGGCTGACAAATGGCTACCTTTAAAGAACTTAAATTTGTTCATACAGTCAAGCCATCAGGCACGAATTTTCCTGATGACAGTTCAAAGAACATCCCAAAAGGATATAGATATATTAATTTTTTAACATACCTGCATTACAGCACCACCAAATTAGTAACTCTGATCTCAACCTTTACAAATGTACCTCTGTTAACACACTTCTTCCACCAAAAGAAAAAAAAAAAAAAAAGAGAGACTTATGATAGCTGGGATCAGTACCACCCACAGGTCAATAAACAAAATTCCTTTCATCCAAGAAGACAGAATATAACTTGGGTGTCCAGTAAAAGTTTCACATGGAATTTAAAGGTATCTCCACAATGAACAGTAGACGAAAACTAGAAGTTTCGTTTTCAGGTCACACTTGTAAATATCTAGGAGACCAGTGTGTGTATCTTAGTACCTTTCCAGCATTTCACAACACTAAAGTTTTATAGGGAACGTACCAGGCACTTGGCGATTTTAATTTAACATTTGCCATTTAATTATCCCAACGTTTTGCATTTCTGCTTCTTTCTCCGAGGAAGAAAGTTTTATTCCCGCTTTTCCCCCCTCTCCACGCCGCCCTTGCCGGCCTGAGGAAGACCACCTCGCCCGCAGCAGGTTTGCTGCTCTGAGCGCAGGGTGCCATCTTCCGGCCAGCAAAACGCCCGCCGCGCCTCAGCTGCGGGCCCGCCACT
>JAVJGG010000061.1:8298859-8315914 GCA_035590195.1 Aviceda cuculoides | reverse complement strand
GAGCGCTCGGCGGGGAGGGGACGGCGGGAGCCGCACGTGTGACGGCGCGGCCCCATTTGCATATTCACATCAGCGCCGCTCGCAGAGCGCTTAAGCGGCGGAGGAGCGAAGGTGTCGGCTCCTCCCGCCCGTCCGACCCGCCGTCCCGTCCCGCTGCCTGACCGCGGCTCCGCGGCTCGACTGCGGGCGGGGGCGGGCGGGCGTGCTGCTAGGGGCCGGTGCGCGTCCTTCGGTCAGCGCCGGCGAAATGACGGCGAGGGAGGTCTCCGACACCGCCGCGGCCACGGCAAGTCAGTTAATTCCGCTTTCCGCAGGCCACGTATTTCGTTTTAACGTTTCTACTGAGGCGGAATCTCCATCGGCTTCTCCGCGTTTTCAAGATGCGTTTGCTGATGATACCGCCGCTCGGCTAGGACAGCGCTCGTTGGCTCGGTGGTTTGGTTATCAGAAGCAGGACAAGTGCAGCAGTGGCTCTTCAAGCTCAGTAATTAGTTTCTTTTAAAGTAACTGACAGCATTTACCTACTTCGGTTGTCCAAGTATAAACTGTAATGCTTTTAAACTTGGGCTTTATTTGGAAGTTCTGTTGGAATTATAAACCGAGGGTTTAGAAAAACGGTCCTTTTGTCTGCAGAGCTCTACTCTTCCTCTCGGCTTGGAAAGCAGCTCTTAAGAAACATAACGCTGAGGGGAGTGAGATTTAGACACCCAGCTGAATACTTGAAAGTACCACTGTTAGTGGGAAAAGACCCACTTGTTTCAAGTGAAGTGAAAATATTTTCTAGTTTATTGTACAAACAACAAATACAGAACAATGACAGACATCTCTCTGTAATGTGTCAACTTTAGGCTGAAGTATACTGGAAGAGATAAACAAGTCAGTTGTTACTTTGCAAAGAAATCTTAATAGATACTTCGAGGGCTGGGTCTAATAAATAACTGTTATTCTGGGGGAGCTCTGTGTCACTTTATAGACACTTACAGAAGGCGCTGCTTACCTACTTAATAAATAAATCATTAAGTGTGAATAAAACCAAACAGTATCTGTTAGCAATTCCTGCTGTCCACAAAGCGAAGGAGTGTGTATTGTGACTCAGCTATAATATTCTCTGTTATTAGTCTGAAAATTTCCCACTTTATAAGCAATGATTCTCTCAGTTGATTGGGCATATCTTAGAAAGATACTTTACTTACAAATTGAGTCTCGGAAGGTTGTGGTTCCAGAGTCGGGGTTTTGGGGGCGAGATGAGCTTATGTTTTATCCAACTGGCCCACAAAGTCCCGCTTTTGGTGGTCACTTTGTTCTGCAAAAGAAACCAGTACGTTGTGGCTCTTACAGTGGACATTAAACTCAGTAGTTTACTACTGCTACTACTGCTGCGCTTAGTAAAAGGCTACTATACACTTTAAATAAATAATAATATTCTAACTTTAATATTGTCCTCAGTAATAAAAAGTGGATAGAAAATACTATCATTCTGAAAGTTAAACATAAAAAAAAGTTTTCTAACTGGTGGTGGTGTTTTTCTCTTAAAAAGCCAGCAAAAGCCAAAGAAAAAGTTATGTTTCAAAGAGTGGTCATTCGATGTAGGTGAATTGGGAGAAAAGGAAGTATGTCCCTAGAAAAGAGAGGCAGATTAAACCTTGAAAACATCATATAAACACTAGTAACATTTGTATTGTCAATCACCTCCTCAGTTTTTTTTCTCACAAAGTGTTCGGTTTTAATGTATCTCATCAACTAGCTGTTTTTTTACGTGTGTGTGTGTGTGTCTACGTGTGTACGGTCTGTATCTATGAATCAATTTAATGATTACTAATTTTTGTACTGATAAAAGTTGTAGAATATATTTTTATGAGTAAGGCACTGTAAACCTGAGCTTGGTAGAGCTGATCATGTTACTACCTACATTTTGGTATCAATATCCTAAAGAATCTAAGCATATTTTTTAATTTAAAATTATGTAGTTGTACTTTCCTCATGGGTTTCTAGTAAGCGTTGAAACTTTGTTAGTAGATAAGCTGAACTTTCTCGTGGTTCTGAATATACTGTACATATATTTAAGACTGAATGAAGCACATTACAGTCGCACAATATAATTTATACAATGGCTCGTGTATGCAGCATACGCCACAAAATACCTACAGGAGCACCCTCTCCGTTGGTGTAAACGCGTCTGTCATAGTTTTGACATTTTACGCCAGCTAATCACCTGCTTAAGTTACACATAAACATCTAGACATTCACATTGTGGTCACATTATCATTGCAGTCAGATTAATTTTAAGTGCTGACCTACTCAGGCTGAATCAATTTAAGTATTTCAAAAAGGCCTGGAAATTCAGCTGAAGTTACACAATGATACACTGTTCCAGCAAAGTTGTTGGTCCATGATATATCTCATGACTATATGCAGGATCTGTATAGTCATGCAAATGAATATCATGCTGAATTATCAAGATTTCTCTATGGAATTCTGTTATTTTATATTTTATAGCAATGTAATAGCCACACATGTGGAATAGGACATATCTAAACCTCAGTGCAACAAATTCCTCACTTAAGACGGAAATCTGATGTGGAAGAGCTTAGGTCTGAATTGTGCTGCTAAAAGCCTTTTAGCTACTATTTTGCATGGAATAATGCTGTTCAAATGCAGCATTTATGAGAAAGTTAAATTTTCATGAACCAATTAAGCTACAAATTTAACTGTAGAAATTTTTTATTTTTGTATTATTGTACTTGGTTTGTAAATACCTTCTAGACCTGTTCAATATTACACGTCATCAGATTTGCATTGGTTTAACTCCTATGGTCTCTCCACTAATATTCTGAGAACATAAGAGCAGAGAATCAGAGATCAGAAAGTGGATCAATGTGAGGATCTTGCTTTAAGGAAAAGAGAAACAAACTCATGTATCCAAAGAGCAGCAAAGATCAACTCTGCTTTGCTGAAATACAGCAGTTGCTTCTCGCCAACTATTACTTTAAAGCTTTTAAATTAAAACATGTAATTTTGTGTAGCTGCTTTCAGTGAGATATGCTTTACGTAGCACACTTTGTTAACCAGCTATTTTTAGATATTTTTTCAAACAGGTTCTATCCGAATCTCTATTGAAGATACATAAAATGCACATGTGTTCCTTCTAGCACCAACAACTTAGCTATAGAATTAATAAACTATTTGACTGATTAATGAGCAGTGTTAAAGAACACAGTTACACTTCTGTGGGCCTTCCTCATAGAAAATTTTTATTCACATTTTTTCCCATTAGTAAGCTTACAGAAAGAGCTCCTGTTTGTCTCTAGTGTGCAGTAAAAGTTTTCTACTACTACAGATATCATGCATATATATTAAACTTTAAATGTATGTTCATTTTATATGTGTTACCCAAATGAATGATGATTAGACAAAACAGTGACAGATTCCCTAAACATCTATGTTATAAAAATTTGATCTCTTTCCCTCACACTGGTTTTCCCACAAGGTTTGTGTGCTGCATGGGGTGGTAGCCTCAGAGCTGGGACTCCTGAAGTGCACTGCAGGTCCAGAGCATTAATAATTAAATACCTGGGATCAGTCTATCTTGCTATTTGAAATGAAAAAAGAAATTTACAGAAGATAAAAAGTAGATGGTATGTTTGGAATCAAAATTAATTTTCCTTGAGATAAAAACTGTCATGAATTATTGAAAAAATAGTATTTAGAAAGATCAACTCCAATTATTTATTGCATTTATAATTTATAAAATTGAAAGCCCTACTAGTTATGTTTCTATTACAAATAAATTTTAAACTACATTTTTAGAATTACTTTTCTGCATTTTTAAGCAAACCTTTAAAAAACCAGCTTACAAACACTGAATCAGCAGGGGATTATCAAATGGCCTAATCTGTTTACTTTTGAAATTTTATTGAAAGCAGTGAAAAGACCAGGATCTCCACCAGAATCGAGTGGCATGGTTAGGGATTGGTCTGCGGACTGCATTTTCTGAAGCAGGGCGTCAACCTTTGACATCTCCTGACCTCATGTTGCAACAGAAAAGTTTTGTGACTCCCCTCTGATGTAGCCACAGAAAAAAAGAGAGGGAGGTAGTGACCCCGAGTTTGGAAACTCATGACCTGGAACAACTAAAAGTTTTGCCTTAGTAAAGGCTACAAAATCAGTCATCCCTTCCTACGAAGCTAGCCAGAGTTTTTCCAAGGCAAGAACAGAGACATCCAAGGTATGGTTTTTAAATTGTGTCTTGTTCTTCGCTCTGTTATGATGTTACACATCAGCACTGCTTGCCTGCGTAAAACCTGGACCTCGTGCCACAAAGAAAATCCATGCAAATATACACCAGGATGTTCAGAATGTATTTTTCAAAGGTATCACTCAAAAATCCTTTTTCATTTGCCGTAAAAATAATACTTAGCAAGTTATGAAGAAAAAAAAATTGTAAGTTTTTTTTGATGGCTTTAAAATATTAGGGGAAAAACACTGCTATCACCTGGAAGCTGCACCTGTAGTGGGAGAAGTGGTAGAAAAGTGGTTGTATTACACGAACTGCCAAATCCACTTCAGACCATGCAGCTTGAGACTGTGAAGCTTCTGGTGAAATCAGGCAATTTAAGGCATCATCTGCCCTGTTCACAGTACACATCAGTTAATAAATGCACAAATCTCTTGTTGCAATGTCATACGCTTTTCTTAGTCAAACGATGCAGATGTGTAAGGAAATTTGGTAAAGGTACTAACATGGAAAAAAGAAACAAAGAATCAGCTTTTTTTGCCTGTTGTCAAAATGCCCAAATAATTTCTGTTTACAAGGTTTCAGTCCAAGAGCAATGTTTATGTAGGTGACACGTGGATGCAAAGGTATTAGTTTATGGATTTTTTCAGGACATCTCTACAACATGTACAGAATAAATAAAGATAATAGTAATAGAAATAAAAACACAGCTATTATCGAGCTAACTTGCTTTGTGAGCTAGCCAAATATGACTACATATTAGCGGTTGGTTTCAGAAGGTTACCACTGATTTCTGACTCCCTGTTAGATATAAAGGCTCTTCAATTATCAACATTTTATTTTTCATGTTGGAATCATAATTCTCTACAGACAGGCTCCAGAGTTCTAAAATACGTTTTTTTCTTTTCTTGTTTGGAGCATACCTGCTCCTAGCTGAACTCAAAAGAAGGCTTAAAAACGATGCATGAGTCCTGTCTGATTTCCTAATATACTAAATGCTTGTATCATTGATACACATTAATAACTTTAAACAAAACTATTTTGATCTTTTTAGTTAATACTGCTGTAATATTTTAATTTAGCTGTTAATGGAGGAGGCTACAATTCACCAGTGTAATGTACTATTGATGCATTTTTGCTATTTTAAGTATCTTAGCTTCAGTCAGTCAAAATCCTTTTACTGGAATCATGGCCTTTCTGTATGAACTGATACAAAATAGTAGCTAGACACAAATTTTTTAAAGCAATAGCTTTTCTTTTGTTTTGTAGGTCAGGATAAGAATTAAGACAAAAAAAAAAAAGACAAAATGTGTTCTGTCATCTACAACAAGGCACGTATAAACAGTTTTAGGAAAGGGTGAGAAAAATCATTTCAGGATGTTTCAGGATTGTCCCACAAGGGTCAGTAAAAATACATGGATGCAGTAATTTTACTAAAGGGGTGTTTGTATTTGTTATATATTGCTATTGTTAAAAATGTCTCTTAAAGTCAGCATAATCTAGATTTTTGCTTTGATGCTGCTGCTGTTTGTATAAAATTTTTCTTTTGTAATAAAAGGCCTATTTCAAATCACACAAACTGCACACATCTGTCAGTAGGTGCCTGGATGCTGGTGTAAGTCAGCAGTATCTCCACCAAAGTCACCGGACTTACTTACATTGACAAAAAATACAAGTGAGATCACAGTAAAATTTCTGGAACCTGAGGAAAGAATAGTTTTTTATATTATAACACAAACAAACAAAGAGCAAATGTATTACACAGAACACTATATTAAATAATATATGAGGAATTAAGCATTGCTTTTTTCCACAATATTATTATATTTTATATGTTATGCTACAAGAATCCTTTGAAGAATATGCCTGTTAGGTGCTATTTAAGCGTGGATAATTTTATAAGAGTAACTTTTCATTAGGCATGTCAATTGAACAGGCATAACTAAAGTTCAAACATGCTACCTGTTTTACTAAGGATATTTATAAATATGGAGTATTCAGTCTGCCCTAAATTTGATTTCTCTTTGCATTTTTACTCTGAGTGGTCTTCCTGTATGTATGGAAAATTGCGCACATGGTTGCTTGGAAAATATTTTTAAATTCTTTAAAATGAAAGAAGTTGTATGATTTTATTATGTATCATTTTCTTCTATAAACTAATGTTTGCACTGTCACTGAAGTAAATCCTTAAAAATGGGAGATGTGGGTCAACTGTTAATGATGATTATTCTATTTTACTTTTTGCTTTTTGGGAGCTGAAAGAACAAAAATTGTCCTGGATTGTCTGTGCTTTATGCGTAATGTTTTTAGCTTCCCAATTCTAATAATATTTCTAAGATAGCTGCTTCAGAATTCACTTTGGTGAATGGACAGAACCATCTTACACATCCAAAGTAAATGAGTTAGAAGCTATTTGAAAAACTACAATTTTCCTATGCAGTGGACTAACAGGAAATTATGAAATCCTGAAGTATTGTTGGAAAATTGTTCTAACTTAAAAAATTTTTCTTTATAGTTTCATTCTTGATGTTCCACAGCATTCACCACTTCCTGCATGGCTCTTTACCGCAG
Organism: Aviceda cuculoides; assembly: GCA_035590195.1. NCBI lineage: Eukaryota > Metazoa > Chordata > Aves > Accipitriformes > Accipitridae > Aviceda > Aviceda cuculoides. Next base: position 8,309,109 of record JAVJGG010000061.1, on the reverse strand, counting down.
GGAAAATGAGGGACTTTTGGGGGCAGATGTGTTTCCATTACACTATCATAATGCCCCTAAAAATCCTTATTGCTCTTGCAGTATTCTTCTGTGTTGCTGGGCCTGGTGTGAACTACTTGAAGACCTAGCTTATAAGTACAGCTTTTCTCTAAAAACACTTCAGAAAAACCCACTGAATTTTATTTTGTTTATCTTGCATTATTTTTAGTTGTGTTTACTGTTGCTTAAAATATAAATGGCAAGATATGCAACCACCTGTTGGTAAACAAATGTCATAAGTCATAAATCCAAGGGACATGCCGATAACTGCATGGTATTATGAAGAGGAATATATTTTGGCTTAAGAGTGAGAGCTTCACTCTTGGTATGATTAACTTGTTTTTAACATAAGAATTTAGTGTGTATGTCTCTAAAAACGTGACACAGATTTTGCAAGCTAATTTGAATGACTACTATAGCGGACCTCACTTAGAATATTAACCGCTTTTAAGAACATACAGCAGGCCATTTATCAAATTAATAGATTTGCCCAGTACTTTTATTTAAATCAAATGCACAAAAACATTCAAATAAAATTTTCATCCAGTCCCCAAATAAATTTAAAGTTAAACCTCTGTTTAATCGAACGGTTGTGGGTTCTCAGCTATTCTGTGCCTATTCAACTCGACAGGTCTTTGTGCGGGCATACCTCGTGTTGGTGCTTTTGGGGAAGGAGGATGGCATAGTCCGCGGGAAGGCGGCTGTGCTGTATGGCTCCTCTCTCCGCCCCGCCGGGCGAACGCGAGATCTCCGGGATGGGAGTCACCACGCTTCGGTCTCTCGGGCTCAGTTTATTCCTGCCAGGTGGCAGGTTCCCCTGAAGTCTGCAGATCTCCACAGTTCTTGAAGCAAAAGGCAGAACATATCAATGTAAACATGGTTTGGTTTTGTCTGAGTGTTGCAGCACAGTATATCCTCAGTTTGACATGTGCAGTGCTGGTAACGTTTATTTCAAAAAAAGCTCTGTGTAGGGCAGTACTGTAACTGCTTTGTGTTAATTGTACTCTTGACTTCAGTGACTAGCTTAAAAGAAATAACAGATATACAGCACCACGTTGTCCCTCTGACAGTGTCCAATATCTTTAAATAGTCTTCAAAATATTTTGTGACACAGGAAAGAAACTAGCTGGGTAGGTTCTCCCTGCCCCTTTTATATTCAAGTTTAATCCCCAAGGAAATGCTCTTCTTCATTCTGCTAAAGGAGTGTTTCTCATTTTTCAGGCAGGAGAATCTTACAGGTTAAGTCATGTCCTATAGGTCACAAAGCAAGCTTGCTGTTATGACTGGAACCCAGAACTTTTGATGCCCAGATAAATACCACAATAACAAGAAAATTACTTTCTAGAAGGACAGAATGAGCTGTGTTGCAGAATATTATATTCACAGGTCAAAACACGCTGGCATATGCATTTCAACATGCAACATTTCAACATGCAACAGCATTTCAAATGCATGTATAGACAGAACGCAGTAGAAAAACTAGTCATTATATTAATTCTAAATTTTCACATCAATACTTCACTGTTTCTGTTTGGACTACCGATTGCAAGATGATTCCTAGCACCTTCCGACATAAATGAAAGGTGGTGTAACAGACTGGCTCGAGCCTTATACAGCCTTTAAAATTATAAAAGTTACTTACAAGGTATTAGATTAATTGAATTATTAATGTTATTAGTAAAGATTTTTCCCATCTGTGTGCATGTTTAGCAACCTTTTTATCTCCAAGTAACACTCTTAGCTGAAGACTCTGCATCTAATTGAAAATGTAAAAAAAAAAAAGTGTTTGAGATACTCTATGGAGTTCTGTAATATTAAGGATCAGTGAAGGGAGTACTCCCAGAGCCATAAATTGTATCACCTTTATATAGAAGACACTGCTAATATGAACAGATTGGAATTTTAATTACTTTTTAAAAGTCTTTTGGGGGCTATGCTAGTCAGAAGACTATGTAAAGAATACTGTGATAGATTTGAGCAATAGAACTGATCTGATTTTGTATGTGTCCTATGTTACAATCTTACCTTACATGTAATCTTCAAGGGTATCAGAATATATTTTTTTTCCTAACAAAAGCAATCTTTCATAAAATCTCTTGCATGTTTAACTTGGAGATCTCAACAACGGATTCTTACATACATACCTACTTATATACATACAGGCCGTAGCAAAAGTCAGATTCCCTCTGAACATGTGGTCTGTCAATATGTAAAAATATATTTATCATATGACACTGCTATCAAGAAAAATATTTGCTTAGACCTAGCAATCCTGAGATTAAATTCAAGGAAGGGAATCAAAATCAGTAACACTATATTCCAGTCCCTTTTATATCTAATAGGGATCACCTGACACATTATTGTCAATTTTTTTTACACATTTTTATCACTGAATAATAAGCATTAAAAAATAAGAGCCAAGCACATGGCTTGAGATGTGTACTTAAACCTTGGAATTCATATACTTGCTTCAAATTGTTTATTTTAAGTATTTAAATTATTTTGGTTTGAAATAGTATGTCACAAAAACCTCTGGATCTGATACAGCCTCAGTGGAAGGACTGCAAAACTCATCTGTAAATCTGTCCACTGAAGCTAGCAGCACTTTGTCTGTGAATAGGCTGTGAGTAGGTTTCAATATTAAATATTTTGTAAAAGATAATTTTTCTGTCTGGTTGTTTTCTAAATATGAGCAAAGCAAAGATGTCTTTTAGCTTCTTCTTAGGGCTTTTGATTTCTTTTAATTATAGGACCAAGAGTCATTAACATGAACCAACAAATTCATGGTGGTGTTCTAAAAGTTAGAACAGTAGCAACTAGGTAATATTTTTCAAATATAATTTCCACAGTGGAAAAGATATTAAATGTTTGTTATGTGCCAAGAAATGAGTAATATGAGAATACTTTTGTTCTGTTACAAAATGGAAGAGCATTAACAGCATTTTAGTTTTTTATTATGTGTAAAGTTTTTTCGATTACCAACAGTCATCTAGTTTCGCACATGTTAGAGAAAGATGTGGGGAAGGGAAGAGCTACAGCAAACAGAGTAGCAAATCAACCGCAAGAGAGAAATCACTGTTCAGATGCTGTAAGTCTCTAGAATAAAGACCTAAGTAGTTTTCTCAACAGGGTCCAGACTGTGACCAGAAGTAAGGGTAAAGGAAGCAGACCAGTATTCATGATGAGCCTGCAATGTATCTTTTCCATAAATGGTTAGTTATGGAAGCAGAAATCCAAACAAAAATAAACTCCATTAATAAATGGTACTACTACATTTCTCAATTATACTAAACTGTTTCAGACTTTGTTAATTTGTTGCCATTGATGGCTGATTAAATAACATGTAAATGGTTTTAATTTTCCTTAAATTTTAAATATTTATAAACATTTTTATTCCCAAATTTAAACCACCAGTGCCAAGATTCTGACTGAAGCGGATCTTTATGGTTGTATTATAAACAAGTGCAAATGTAAGTTATGAAGTACAGTTATGTTAATTATAGCTGGAAGAAGATTTGCCACTGTGTATACAGTGTAGAAATACAAGGAATCATTGTAAGTTAATAAAGATCATTAAAAGAAATCACACATTTCATAATCATGCTTTCATCAAGATAATATGACCTATTTTACACTTAAGCAATTAAAATAGAAGCTGAAATATTTGGAGATGATTAACCTATCCAGTAGTTAGACTTGACAGGTGATATTACCCAATAAATAATCACTGAGTAACTGGAATTCTTAACCAAAATGATATTTTGTTTACTTCTGGGTTGTTTGTTTGTGGTTTTTTGTTTTTGTTTTAACAAAAAGCCACTTAAAAGTTTTCTTTATATTTCCAATGACAAATTATATTTTGTATATTCATTTAAAAGAGAAATCTACAGCCTTGCCATGACTGCTCTCTGAGGCTTTTGGAGACCTCAGTGGTGAGAACAGAATAAATATCTAACTAGATTGCAGCAGGTTAATTTTGTATCAGAGGAATCACCAAGATACTCATACATAAAGCCAGGGAATCTGTGCTAGTCATTTTTGGAGTTCAGAACTAATCCATAACAAAACCATCCCATGACTGGAGTTGGCAGTAAGAAGAACCGAGTGTGTCCAGAAGATCTTCAGATTGCAGTGTGAATCAAACATAGACTCTGTGATATAATCTGGACTCATATTCAAATAGTCTAGATACAGTATCTTGATAATTCATATAAAATCATTTTATCTTATAAAATTATTCTAATTTGTACCAGAATTTCATAATAATATTCTTCTAAAACTCTGGTTATATCTAAAACCAAAAGGAAAACAAACCCTTTCTTAGAACATATCCGAAATGAAAATTGTGGCGTTTTTGTTCCAGCCTGAGCGTTAGGAGATGAATGTTGCAAATTCAAGAGGTTCCAGATTGGAGGCCTGGGCCCCGATTTGCCCTCTAGCCAGCAGCAGAAATGTGAAAAATGGAACGTAAGCAGAGTGCGGTACTGCACGCACGTCGCCTGGCAGAGGGAGCAGCACAGCCACCAGCTGATTTCAGAATGCGTTTTCATCTGGAGTAGTAGGCCAGGGTAGGTCAGCTCTAGCCTTAAACGTAGTATCTTTCTGTACCAGCTCTATTCCTGTCTCCTCCTTTGCAGATTATCCAGTTAATAAACAGAAAGTTCCAAGAAGTCAACCCCCCCCCCAGACCCAAAGGTAACTCCTTTTCAAGATGTTCCTGCCAGAAAGTAAAGACTGAGCCACAGCTGCAATTTCCTGATAACACACTTCTTGCTAACATCCCGGTATAGGGTGTGTGAGTGGAAAAAACTATACCAATTAGTTAATTCAGGCCTCTCTGATTTTCTCATAAAGCAGGACGCTCCACGCCCCGTGTCCTGCGATAGAGACGTGCCTCCAGTGCGGCAGGCTCTAAAATAAAAGCACGCCTCTGCCCGGGGCTCGTACAGGACGTCGGTGCGGGTGATGGGAGACAGCAGGGCAAAGCTGGAGCTGAGGGAAGGTGCCTTCTGGCAGGACCCTGTGAGCGTACTGGGAGGCTGGAAGAGGCCAGTCCTCTGCCGCAGGGTGATACTGGGGCTCTGCCCTTTGTGCTGCACACGCTAGTTGGGACTGGTCAGCAAGCAGGTCACCCTTGACCTTTATTGCTATTTTATGTGTTTGGTTTTGCTGACTTTTTCTCAGACATCGCCTGCAAGATAGCAAGAATTAGAAGATAGCCACATTACGAGTTTCATCTCACCTAACTCCCGAAGAAAATCTCCTTTATCATTGTTACTAGTGGGACTGAAAAACAGCCTACAACCTTGACCCTGCATAACAGACAAACTGTTCAGCTACACAGTTTTAACTGATTTCACCAGGAATTAATATGAGCAGAGCAGTATACCCAAACACCAAATTCTGCAAAGTATATCACAATAGGAAGTTTATCTTATTGCACAAAAAAAGTTAGACTTTCTAATGAAGCATTATATTGGGTGGTATTATCATTATACATATTATATATTCCAAGGACATATTATAACCTTTTATTTCTATCACAGAGAACAGAAAAATGTATTTTCCTATGTTCTACCTACGGAACACTTAAAAACATTTCAGTATTTTATGCTAACACACCAGAATACATCAGTAATACATGGAGTTTTAAACATATTTAGGAGATAGGGACTTTGCTTCTGTTCTGTGATTCTACATCTCCCAGTTCCTGATCTATGTGTTTAATACTCAGGTGTTAAAAGATTGGAAAGAACAACTAGTAATTTTAAGGTTATGTACCTTATTTTAGAGCATTTTTTGTACTTCAGGCTGTAGATAATTATTACCAATCTTTAGCATTAGGAATATAGAAAATGTTGTGCTGAGAAGAGGCATGGGAACAAAAAATAAAACAGAGCAAACCAGTCTCTTTAGACTGCAGGCCACTTGGCAGCTTCTTTTTACAGGAACTTTCAGTTGTGCTGCTTGCTTTGAGTGTAGCAAAAAGATAAAAACTTTCTTGCTGCAAGTTAACAAACACTGCCATGCGTGACACGTTGATAAGCAGTATCAAAAGTTGTATCAGGAGTTTATTAGTTTATTTGAACACGATAGAAATGTGCTGGAAAGTTTTGATGTGCAGCTGAAAAATGAAAAATAATTGATCAATACCCAAACTGTTCTACTGAAAAAAGGTTTTCCATTCTTGGTAACTGGAGCTTTCACTGCTATAGACGGCTTTTCTTTCTGCTTATGGTAAATTCCTCAATGTATCTGCCTCCTTTGTACACCTTACACCACTGCGTTGTGGTTCTGTATTTTCAAGCGGTACAAATATAGGAGTCTAGATTCTACATTGATAAACTTAAGCAACTGTGCTAAAATCATGGCACAACAGGGAGAATTTGACATAGTGACTTCATTAGATTAAAAATAAGCATTTTCTGCTCTATATCTTTTCACATTAACTGTGGATGTTGGGAATCTTGTTTCCATGGTTTTGCCTTTTGTAATTACTGAAAAGTAAATACTGTGTATCTAGGTGTGGTACAAAGTAGGTGCTATGATGGGTTCTGCTCTACACCTCTGTTTAGCACTCCTTAAATTCTCGCCTGTTTTTCTGATGTAGGCCTATATGCCTCAGAACAAACTGATAGTGTTTGACTCTTGATATTGTCACTAAACCTTTATTTGAACTCAGATCTGCCAAAGTAAATATTAAATATCCTGCTGTATATATCCCAAATGTCACTTATAGTTACTTTTTTGTAATGGCATGCGGCATAATATAGACAAGGAGAAACAAAGGGATACTGCACAGTGATGTAGTATCAGGTTTACTGACAAAAATGGGAGGTGGGTATATTAATCACAGGTGATAAAAATGTAAGGAAAAAGGGCTTCTTCCTAGCTTGCAGGAAGATACTTCTATCCTACATTCTAATGACTTTTTTGTCTCATTTATTTTATTGAAAAACTATTTTAGAAAAGTTTTAATTTTTGTCTTACATAAAGTATCCATACTATTTTTATAGTCCCCTTCCACACTAAGACAGGCTTTTAAGTACCATTGAGATTTGTGGTATGCCAATTTTTGTGGCTCTAGAGAAATAACAATAATACACTGTGGAGAAAATTGTGGCACATTTTGCCTGGAAAATGTTGTTACACTCTGTCAAAGAAATATGAAGAACTTATTTTAATATCCTGTCTCACAATATGGGGTAAAAGGGACAAGAAAATTAGGACGGGTAGATGAAATCTATACTTTAGAAAGATGTGATCAGTAACCAGAAGGCTAATATTTTCAGGTATTTGCAAGACTTCAATGATTCCCAGATGCCTGAAGTAGGGCAAGGATGATGACTAGGAATTTCTTATGGATTTGATGGTTGCTTGGCACTGTGGAATGTAGATACCTTTGCCCATTTGTGTGAGAATTGTGTCCTTTGCCTTGGTTTCCCACTGGGAGCTCACAACTGAATACACAGACAGTTTTCCGGGACTTACTTCCTCTTTTATTTAGTGCATACACAGAGGAGATGTGTGCAGGATGTTTATTGAAAGGAATAAAAAAGTTTTACACTTCCAGCAACTGAATGTTCACTAGAGTGTCACATATATGGATATTTGGTGAATGTAAACACACTCCTATCTGTCTTGAAGGAGAAAGAGCAAAGGCTTTTTTTCCTCTGTATTCTCAGACACTGAATAACATTCTGCTGCAAGACAGAAATTGTTTGTGTGCAGATGCTTGGCTTCCTTGACAACATAAACAGTTTGCTTGGTAGCATATTAATTCACCACATTAATATTAGTCACCTAGGGGTTATTATATTTTAAATTGAACTACTCTCAGGCTAATAGAACAGAAGTATTGCTATTGGCATGCTAGATATTTTAAATTAATTAAGTTAATAAGTTCAATAATTTAATAAATTAGTAATTTTCAATTAGTTATTTATTTAATTGCTTATCCTGGTTTCTTCTGATTCTCAAATCCAGAATCTTAAAACTTAAGCAACAGACCAGACACCGACGTACATGTAAATTCAGGTACAGCATATGGGCTTCATAAAACAGCACACTGAAATTAGACGTCTCTTCATACAAGAGAGAGTTCCACTATTATGCAACTGGGACTAACAGTACCTGTAAAAGATTCAGAATGCAAGCAATCTAGTAAGATGGCCTATAAGGTGTAAACTGCAATATAAGTCTTCTGTGAGGTCAATAGCTTCTTGCAGTGCAATGAGATTCCTCCAAAGGGTCTAATATTTCATCACAGCAGACCTATATTGTGATAATCAGGAGATAATCTGTTTTGTGATAATTTATGTTGTGATAATCAGCAGATAACCCATGTTATGAAACTACTGTACCTTGACTGTGGCATGAAGAAAGCAGGATGCTAATGGATCATCATTCTGCAGGCTTTTTAGCTCTGATCAGAGGAACTGGTGTAGGCCTGTAACATAAATAATAACCTGTGAGAATGCAGAAGGAAAGAAGAAATGTGCCAGTTTAGCCAACTGGCTGCCTAAGGGAGCAACACACTGCTTAAAGAATAAATTGTCTTTCAAATTAGCACCAACAACTTTGCTGCAGGTATTTCATAAGATAAATCAATCACATATGGCAAGCACAGTCCCACCAGACACAGATGGCATTTATCTTCTGAGGTCTAAGAACATTTTTCCTAGTTTGTGCAAAAACCCAAATGGCCATAAGGACCTAATAAATCTAAGTTAAAATGGAAGAGAATATTGTTTGATACATTTGTCTTATATTGGGTCTGACTGATTTAATGTTTAGGGTAGAATAACGTTCCTATATTGTAAAAGACCACTGATATAGCATTTTAGACTCATTATCCTGCCTAAAGGAGATTTCAATTTTATTTTTTGTTATCAGGTTATATTAGGTTAAGTTATGTCTCCCAAAACAAGTATCATCTTTCAAAAAGGAACACTGATTTAGACACAAAATTTTACCTGAATGATCTTAAATGTCTTGTTCAATTTTAGAGTCATGAAATGAGACCTTAATGGGGAACTTGTCACTTGTTCTGTTACCCTGATTTATTAAGTCTAGAGAAGAAACAAGAATCATATGGTAGCTGGTATACATCAGCATTGAGTCAACACCTTAGCACAATTTAGAGGCAAATCTCTCTTCCAAACAAATGTATCAAGAAGCCAATTCTGGAATATCTGATATACATAAATCTAAATCTGTTAGGACATCTTCCAGAAATAGTAAAGGAAATGGACACACAGAGTTACATCTTCACATTAGCCTTACATTGAAACATAAGGCAGTGGGAATGTAGCTAGAAAATACTTTATTGTTTTTAACTAAGAGATATTTACATTTAGCCAAATACGTAATGTTTGAATGCAGGATTTATTTAAAACTAAGCTGGCTTTTCCTGGAAGTAGTATAGGTAGTGAGTGTTTGTTAAAATCTTTTCCTTACCTAAGAATTTATATACCTGTTCCCAATGCTGACATGGTTTGTAGATATTGTTATTTATTTTAGAACAAAGCTCAGTCTTTTAAAATATTTGAGGCATATTATAGACAGGCTCATTGCTCTTATCAAATCTAAATTGTGCAGTTACATCCAAGTAATGTACACAAGAATATAAATTCACTACTACTACAGAATGAATAACAAAATATTCAGAAATAGGACTTAAAAAAAAAAAAAAAAAGCTAAAGTTGTCCTGTATTTGCCTCCCTTTCATAACTGATATAATTCTGAAACGTTAAGTAAATAATTATTTTAGTGGACTTAATACAACATGCTGTTGTCTCTTTTTCATTTTGTCATTGTATCTAGTATTTTTATAATACCTACCAGTTCAAGTAGTAATAATGAGCTTGCGATTTCCATTGGTGAAGGTGACCACAGAAACTTGAGGAGGGGGAGAAGAATGACTAATTTGCTGGAATGACTCTGTGTTTTTCAGGAAAACAATCGCACAAGGAACCTGTTGGCAAAATGGAAATTACGTAATTGTTTCTACTCCATCTGCATCTTTTTAAATTATTAAATTGAATACATGAATGAAGAAAAATCAGAACTATTTTATCTGTAAATGTATAAACAAATGTAAAGATTTGCTTTCACGAGTTATTTTATTTCTATATGCAGTCAAATGCATAATTCTTCTGTAGTCAGTTCTTTTGGGTTTTGGATTCTTCCACATTAACAGAAAAGACATA
>JAVJGG010000061.1:8231674-8292423 GCA_035590195.1 Aviceda cuculoides | reverse complement strand
CCATCCAGCCAATTCCTTATCCACCAAGTGGTCCATCCATCAAATCCATGTCTCTCCAATTTAGAGACAAGGATGTCATGTGGAAGAGCATCAAATGCTTTGCACAAGCCCATGTAGATGATGTCCATTGCACCTCCTTTATCCACCAGTGTTGTAAACCTGTCGTAGAAGGCCACCAAATTTGTCAGACATGATTTGCCCTTAGGGAAGCCGTGGTGGCTGTCACCAATCACCTCCTTATTTCCCATGTGCCTTCACACAGTTTCCAGGAGGATCTGCTCCCTCAAAGCAAGTCCCATGGTCTAAGTAGCCGAACCCCTGGCTGTGGCATCAGTCCCGTAACCATTTGTTGATTCATCAGATTTGACTGGCCCTTTCAAACCCTTTCCCTTTGACCAGGAGGATTGATGAAAAAACTACCTGCGCTCCGGAGTCCCTACTGCCACTCCCAGGGCTCTGTAATCCTATGAACACATTCTAAATTGTACTAGACAAGTCTAATATCACATAAAAAATAAAGCAACTAGACGTTTGACTTGCAAAGAACTAACATGATCAAAAATAAAGTCTAAATGACAAAACACAGTTTTACTTAGTAATTTTCTACTTAAAGAAAATTAATGGCAGTAATATATTTGTTATTACAGTCATATTTATAAAACCTTCTAGAGTAAAAAAGTGTGCATAAAATATGTTTTAAAAACCCTTGTAGTATAAAGTTATAATGAAACTACTGAATTTCCTTATTTAGAGAAGCCCTACTGAAAATCAAAGAATGCAGAAATAGGTATCTCTATCACCTAACATCTCTACTAGGCATAGATCCATTTTGAAATCTGAAAATGATCTGCACAACCCTAAGTTCAGCATGTCTTCAAACAACTACATTTGTAAGAGACCATTTTGTTTATAACAGAACACAGCAAAATGTTCTTTTGACAGAACATTTTGTTCCAAGTCCCTATTTCTGTACTGTACCCTAAAAATCACTTATGTAAATTATGTCACATAGATCAGCGTGAAATACTCAAAAAGAAATCTCCATGCATGGAAAAGAGTCTTGATTTCAATAGGTTTTTCCTTTTAAATCAACTGGAAACCCAGACCAAATTCCCTTTAACACATTTAGTATGCCTGAGCTGATTTATGGTTTCAACATAGCAAAAAGTTGGTACTAATGACACGAAATAACGTGAAAACACAAGAGATTCTGGCCAAGGTTCATGTGGAATTGGGAGTATTAGTACTGTAAAGTGTGAGAAACTAGTGCAGAAATGAAGGAAATATTCATGCTAACCTTTTCATGCTAAATTATTTACCAAAATTAATTTTTTTTGCTATGTTCATAAAATAAAAATCCCAAATTGTACAACTGTGCTGAACAAGCAAGGTTCCCTCTCTTATTAAATGCAGTGATTAAACATTGGAGACTGTAAATGCTGTTTGACAAAAATGGCTGGTGCCTGTCCCAGACGAAGTTATCTCTGGAATAGAGTTAGACTCTGATAGCTGGATTAACACATTGAATAAATGAGGATGATGACCTTCTGGATATTACTACTGGCAATTTCTGTGTATTCATTCTTCTGGAATACTCCTGCTGGTTTAGGAGGAGAGGGGACAACAAAGTAACCACAAGCCATACGTTCAGTTCGTCATCTTAAATAGGTACCTTTGCTGCATCAGGAGTTGCCGCTCTAATCAGAATGTGTTTCGCCTGAGGGCGAAGTGTAGTATAGCTGTATATCCCTTCATACTGATCGTTGTCTGGAGTGGGGGCTGGAACGTTATGTAAAAATGAGACTGTTAATGCACTGTTAGGAACTTTCTTAATTATAAAATAGCACATTCCCTGATAACTAAAAAATTATTTTCACATTATTCCAGTAGCTGGACTGAATAAAGAGATATTGTGACACATATCCTGGAGACACATTTCAGGTACTTGCTTTAAACTGAAGCATATTATGGCTAGCATAATCCAGAAATCATCTAGGACAACTATACTTTCTCCATAAAACTTACATTCAGGAGTATTATTTGTAGGCATTAGTTCACACTGTGCACAATTAATACTTGATTCCATGTTTCAATTACACAAATATATATTTATACTCTTTATACATGCCCATTAAAAATATAACGCTTACCCCCAACCCAAGCATGAATTTTTCTCTGTAGCATAAGGTTTATCCTTAAAGCAACTGCTTGAGTATAGTGAATAATGTAAAAAGCACATATTCAGTTCAGCCACCTTAAACAAAGACCTAAATAAATCACTAATGGCTAGTGACAGAAAACTACTTGGTTACAGTTTGCTACTGTTCGGCATTAAATGGTCTCTTAATACTTGGATTGAAGTTATCTGGCAAAACCTTCACTGGCTTGATTAAATTGTGATAACCACTTATTCACCAAAACAATACTTATACAGACACAATTCTATCAGAATTCCTTAAGTCTTTACCAGCATGGACAAATTACAATATGAAATCTTTGAAGGATTTACTAGAGAAGTCTTTCTTTTTTGTGTGTCAGAGGTCTACAGGGAACATAGCACGCTTAGTGCTGGAGCAGGGTCTCTTCTAAACCCACCATCATCAACAACAACGCATGGTCAGGTAGCTACCATCTACATTTGCAGAGGCTTTTGCCTGAAGAAAATGCAGATCAGTGCCAAATGAGATTATCACTCCATTTGGCATTAAACTTTTAACCTGCTTGGCCACTTTGTACATGTTAATCTGAGCAAACTGTCATTAGGCTAAGAATCTGTCCTAAAATGCAATGGTCTAGTTAAAATACATAGAAGAAGCCTGCATAGTGCCTCTCTACACTAGATTTGACTGCAGCCACTACTATTAATCCTCTAATGTCATAAATACCAGAGGAAAGACATGCTAATAAAAAAGACAGCACTGACACCATTAATCATGTATAGGAGTATACAAATACTGCAGAAAACTCACTGTTTAAAGAAAATCAGCATTATAACAATTTCCTGGAGAGCCTTTACATTTATTTCACTGCAAAAAATATTGATACTCTGAAAATAATAGTCTTTTAAATAACCATATGATTTTAAGTATCATTGTTATATCTATGTCGGCTTTTAGTGAAATAGTTATGGATGCGTTATTAGTGTTTCTGATATCTGCTGTTTGTGGGAAGGTTTAATTTAGTTAGCAATGAAGTTTGCTCCAAGCTGAAAAATTCATTTCAGCCTTATGTCAGAGCTATGTAAGCATGGATTATTAGATCAATACCTAAAAAATTACTTATAGTTGGGGGAAAAAAGGTATCTCCTAATTAAGACATATTAGAAAGAGATTTTTCAAATACACTACTTCTATGCTGACAGAAATGCCCAAGTTACTTACATTTAGAAAAGATACAACAAATTGTTATTCTCTGATACAAGCTAGCTGCTAGATATCTGCAGAGCACTCTGGAACCCCACTCTGTGGAATTTAAGGGCACTGGTGGAATTTACAGAGTCCATATGCCACATTCCTAAAATGTTGATAAAGACTGAGTTTCAGTTACTTACATGAAAATTTTAAAGGTCACCAAAATAAACACTGTAAGTTAAAAACTCAGCAAAACGCAGCATTGTTTTTAAAATAATCTCCATATTCCAGGTATTTATAAACTGAGTTGTTCAGCCCATTTCCTATTATGAAGACATCCTCTATAATTTTCAGTTACAGATAGTGGCATTACTCATAAAGGGGCAGGGAATGAAGTAACTTAAGATAACTATTCCAATATATAACTTTTATGGTTTTATAGCAATGGATTTCATATTCTACTTACAAACTATTTGGAAAAAGATTATGTTTGTAAAAGAAATATTTGGCCAAAAGCGTTTTCCACTGAACTTCTCTCTTCTCCACTCACTCTGAAGTCTTTACTTTCTTTTACCCTGGAGTGTAAAAGGAATCTGCTTCTGGGGCAGTTTCCAGTTGCAGCTCACACCAGTAGGGAGTTCTCAATGTTCAAAATATTTGAAAATACATTTCAAAAATTGAGGCATGCAAAATCAGAAGTAAAAAAAAAAATAAAATTATTTGAAAATATGGTTTGTGCTGCCAGTATGTAGATAATTGAAAACACACATGGCTAATGTCACAGTAATGTATGTTGAACCTCACATCTTCAGATATTAAATCTTGAGTATTGAACCCGAATGCTAAAAAAAAATGAGAGGTATTACATTTATGTATTTGTTGGTAAGTCAATATTCCTCAATATTCTATTATGCCTTCTTTTTACTTTCTTTTGGGGAAGAAAATCAGTTTTCCTTGCTTGAGGGACTTAATCATTGATAAACCTAATTCCTCTTTGAAGCTATGTAAAAAAAGGTATAAACTTGGCTTTTATTGCATTTTTATAGAGCTCTTTCTTGTCAATCTTCTAGACTTTGTCTTTCAGTCAGTCTTTCACTGTGAGAAATTTTGCATGCAAACAACACACATCACAGCAAAAATTTAAATTATATTTACTTTAAATAAAGCCAAGTAAACTGTTTTCCTGTTTCAGGTGATATAATTTTGTGAATAATTTTATAACTCTGTTCTTTACATCTAATAATTAAAACAGTTTAATCTTATCTGGCATTTTTCCTCATCTGTAAGCCTATGTTCATTGATTTCCATATCCATGAGTGGTATTCACAAAAAAAAGTCAAAATCTTGCCTTAAGTATGGAGGTGGCTTTGGCTTGCTCTCCAAAATCTAAATCCCAAATTTGTATAACATCATAGAAGTAGTCTTTATTTCTGGTATACAAGTGTATTATTCTTCCCTGTGCAAACTGTGTTTCTGCAAGTACATCTATACTCTGCAGTGAACGTAATTAAATTGATGGGACTCTGTACAGGAATCGTACTTCCTGGATATAATCCTGTGTAAAACTGAGGATTTTTAAATTCTTTTTACTCAGCAGAAAAGTATATATATTGTGCTAATTTTTACAATATTTACAGGAATTGAAAGATTTTGTCATAGTCCTTTTGCTTATTGCTTTTCTTATGGGTAAAATATTCTAGTCTGTTATTCAAAGCTAAGTTGAAAACTGAGATAATTTATGTCCATACAAATGTCAGGATTATGTATATGAGTTTTAAATATTCACACTGGGTCTAACTTTGATATGAGAATAAAATGTGTATCAAATATTTTTCCAATACAAACTGTATAGATTTTTGAAAGACTTTAATCTTCACAAATGTTATAGGGCCCACTTCTCTCCAGAGCAGATGTCCTCTCTTATTTATATTGATTACCAGAATAAATGCTAATAAATGAGGCATCTTTAGCTAATCATAGCAAAGATATAATTTGTAGTACTAAGAAAATTGTATTTTTCCTAAAAGAAGCCCTCTACTTTGCAATGACATGATTTCTAGCATGAAGAAATCAGAGATGGACCAAATTATAAATACAGGTTACAAATAAAGAATACTTTCATCAATTATACATAGACATTTGAAACAAAAAATGCTTTTTATTTTCTTAAAACTGTCACTTTAAAATATATTACATTTATACATTCTTCCTGTTCACCAAGTGACATTTCCTTGCTGTTTTTTCCTTCAACAGCTATTTCTGATCGGTAACTAAAATACTAATTTCCACCAGAAAGCAGTAAGTAAGAGTGTTAGGGACTGGCAGAGATGCATTTTCTTTATGTTTTTCTCACCACAATTTAACCGTGCCAGCATGTCATAGGCTTTTCAAAAAAATAATAGAATAGACTCTCTCAAGGACTGGATAGATGCTGGGGTATGGTGTCAAATCTTTTACGGTACACGGCATAAAGAAAAAAACAAAAGGTTACTAACTGGAACACACTGGCCCCCACTTGCAAACACTGCATGGTTTGTACCACTTCAGCAGTGCTTTTTCTTCCCTACTTAAATGAATCCTGCGACTGGTTCTGCACGTCAGAACCGAAGAACCCTGGCAGGGCTGGGCAAAGGAGTTCCCCAGTGCCCGCCTGCACCCAGTTCAGCTCTTCACGTTCTCTAATGTGTGGGAACGGCAGCTCTTATTTCAGTATGTGTGGAAACCACATCTGTGCCACACTCAACAGCCAGTTACACGCAAGAATGAAGTAAAAGTAATTAGAAGTGACATTTCAGATAAAGGAGTCTTTTTTAGTATAACACTTTTAAATGCATTCTCCTATATAGTATCTAATAAAGTGTGGACTGAAAGCTAACAACCTAGGCATAATTATAGATTGGAAACTGTAAATGTTAAATGTTAATTCAGAATGAGAATCAGGGAAGTCAGAATTACAAGTTCAGCTGGAGAATACTTTTAAAACATGTACTTAAAAAACAAGATCTAAAGACCTACCAATTTTCAATTTATACATGAAATAATCACTGCATAGAAAGAAGGCCAAGTTTAACAACGGGAACTATCACTTTAAACTTACCATTTAAATTGTTGATAGTTTCTTAAAAGCATTTATCCAAAAATATGTTACAGCTTTAGGTCCTCATTTTTACCACAACAGAAGGTTGTCTTGTCCTGGCAGGTGAAAGAGGTTGTACAATAATAGCTCTTTTCTGTTTATAATTTTTTTTTTTTTTTTGCCATTCGTTAAATGTAGTAAACAAAATTTAGCAAACCTGTTCACAAAACTTTGGTTATGTCCCAGATACGAATTGAGCTAGGCAAGTTAGTCATCATTAGTTTGGGATCTAATTGTCTTTTTTGCTTTTGTCTTCCTTTTTAAAATACAACAACAATGCTGTATATATACAAGTGTTCATCATAAAACATAAAAGAGAAAGAAAACTCTTGCTATCTTAAATCTCACTTTTCAGTTTTTGTAATTATAATGAGAAGAAATGAAAATTCCTGACTGCTCATAAAAGTGGCAATATTCGTAAAAATAAGAACATCACTGCTGGGCAAGGGCTGCTATACAGTGTTTCCATGTACAATAGCAATCCTGTAATTTCAGATTTATATTACAGAGAACTACTGCTGTCCTGATAGAGCATTTTTCTATCTTTTTTTCACTAAGGGGGGGAAAAAGGAGTGTCCAGGATGTGTCTCTGAAGGTGTACTTCAGCTTCTTGCCAAGGGCTGGTGCACTACTGAAATTTAAGAAAAATCTGAAAAGATTTAGACTGCAATTTCTGAAACTGAAGTATTATTGTATAGTAATTGTATTATCTAAAGTATTACTATATAGAAATTTACCTCCTTAATGCAATTTGTCTACTTTTTCTCCAAACATCACAAAAGCAATTTAAAATTTATATACACCAAAATATTTTACAAAAGATTGCAAACTACTCTGTTGTTTGAGAAAAAGCAGCGCCGATGGAATTTGCTTTAGGTACTGCTATGGTTTATACTTATTCATTGTATAATTTGTTTTATTTCAACTGCAACTCAACAGGATCACAAAGGAAAGTATGAATAAACATGAATTTGAGATGTTGCAACTGAGCACAGGAGTGTAATGATGGTAAATTTTTCCCTACAAATCAGCTCCTTGCAAGAAGCTTTAAATGTCTGATTTCCTCCACAGAACTCAAACCAAACCACTGACGTTATTAAAAATGAGTAGCATGCCTGCATATGTCCCTTGCAGCATCACTCTCTGATAACTGATGTGTAGAATACAAAAGCCAGTATAAAAGATTGCACAGAAAGGAGTTTGCTCTCACCTAAGCAGTTCCCACAAAAGCTGCCACTGAAACTTCTCGCAGTGCACGCCAGAGATTTCTACACTGTGAAAGCTAACGAATTGGACTGCATGGTTTTTAAAGAAACCAACAGGATCATCAGTTTTATACAATGCTTACATTTTTGCCTGCTGATATTCATCCATTCTTGAAAGGAAATGAAAGCCATATAAAAAGACAGGAGTTACACTGAACCAGCAGTGTTTTACTTTTCTCATGCTTGTGAATGCAGATTCCAATTAAAAAGCGACGATGGTTAGAGCTTTTGTATCTTATTTTCCCTTCCAATTTGTGAAATATAGTTAGATAGAGCACTAAAATAAGGATGAAGAGAGAAGGATAGAGGTGGCAAGGCATCTAAATGTATACCTAAATATAACCAAGATTGTTTATGTCAATGAGCTCTCCAAAAGGATAAGCATGTGTTTATGTGACTTTCTCAGTCAGAGAGATGGTTTGCAATGCTCCCTCATGTGTTGTATCATTTATTGTTCATATTTCAAAGGCCTTTTTTTCAAGATTCTAAACAAATAAATCAAAAGTTAAATTATTATCCCAGTTGTAGAAATGGAGAAATTGAAGTATTGAAGTTGTTTACTATTAGAGATAGGATTAGATTTCATGTCATCACTCTAAATCTTGCATCCAGTCTTCTAGCACTGACTACCTACCATAATGTGACACATGCTCATGTGTTTGGTTTTAAGTGATTAATATCCAGGGAAGAGCAATTGCCTGAATATCAGGCAAATGACTAAAAATTTCTTAAGGATAACTCAACATTGAAGATAAAAGACCTAACAGTTCATGTTACAATTCTCATCTTTACTGTTTCTCAGGCATGCTCTGATTCATCTTTGCAGAATACTTCATATACTGTAGTTTAACTTTACATTTCTATCATGATACCAACAATTTTCCAAAACAGTGATTTCCCTACACACTGAGTATTGCTAGCTCTTAAATCAAATGTATACTGTCTGCTTCCATCCCTGCTCTCTGTCTCAATTATTATTTTTCTGAAGATAAAAAAATCCCATTTTTACCACTGGAGAGCCAGGCTGCTTAGGTCACAAGATTCTCTTGGCTTAATCCTTGAGTATGAATCATGAACTTTCCCTAATAAGTACTGGCATTCTTCAGATGATCAAGCTAGCTTACTAAGGCTTCCAGAGCTTTCCACATTAATTATCACCATGTTTGAAGTATCAAAAGCAGTAGCTGATTAAGAATTATTAAGACTATAAGTTATTTATTCTTACTTTTTGTTTCTGTCCTCTATTTCTCACTCTTATGTGGGTTGATACTGTAAATGGCAATAATACAACTCAGTTAAAAGAAAACGAAATGTGAAAAAGAATACGAAAAAGATAAATCAGAGGGAAAAAAGTCTGTGTGAAAAACTGGAAACAAATTTAGTTGCTTTCTACACTACATGGCTCAAGAGTAAGCTATAAATGCCTACGACTCCAGTTCAGAAAACGCTTTTTTCCTCACATTTAGTATCGGAAAATTGTGAGATAACCAGACTAACAGTAAGCCTCTACTCCACAAATTACTTATAACCTCTGCAAAAGAATCATACACTCTGAGAAGTCATAGTAAATGCCATGTGATTAAGTAAGTGTTCTGTTAAGAAACAAATAAAATGAAGTCCCTAAAAAGAAACAAGAAACTATTTCTTAACACTTGAAAGTGGGAACAGAATATTCACTCTAGATTCAGAGTACAGAAAATTGCTAAGACTGGACTCTACTAAGTACTTTAAATCTGGAAACATGAAGATCCTGGGCACTTCAGGAAAGATTTTATATTCATGCAGCAAATTTAGATACTAAATCTAGTAAAAGTAGAACAAATATGAACCTATTCAGTTTAGCTACTAAAAATATTTTTGTATCTTTTACCAGGATTAGCACATCTAAATAAAGATGCAAGTAAATTTCTCAAACAGTATTTTAAGTGTGGCAGAGTATGACAGGATAAAAGTATATTTAATGTTTGGAAAAAATAAGTAGGTTTGTACTTAACTGGCAGTTAATTAAACAATGTGTATCTAATAGGCCCATTATATATGTATGAACAACAGGACACACCCAAGTCATAGTCAAAATCATTTGGGAACTTTTATGAATACAACAAATATTTTTACAATAGCAGCGATTAAGCCTGAAAATAAAAGCAGAAAGCTCTGAAAGGAAATCAGAAGTGAGTCAAAAATCACTAGTGGTTACTCTCATATTTATCATCAGAAGTGAGTCAAAATCCCCAGGCATTACTCTCACATTTATCATTATATAAACTGTAGTATAAGAATGCAGTCAAGAGGAAAAGAAGAAACAAGATAAAAAGAGCAAATCCAAGACACATCTTTAGTATCATTTCCAAAGCTGACAAGTTCAAGAAAAATACTACAAGTAGTATTAAATAGAAGAGGCTTCTTTGAGCTCTCAAAAAAGAACTAAAACCAGTGAAGTAACATTGCAGTTTATGTTTCTCAGAAATACAAAAATCCTTTGAAATCATATTTAGATACTGTATTTAGATATTTACAAATGTAAAAAATAAACAGCAGTATCTTAAAGGTTCAGTACAGTCCTTTTTTGAGGCATGATTTAGTGACATACATGAGCAAATGAGTAGCTGAACCTGAGTCTTGCTTCCAAGAACTTCCATAATTTAGCACCCAAGTTCAGGAAGCAACTTTAAGTCATACCAACCTGATTCAGTAAACTATTTGAAGACACAACATACTAAGCACTGAATTTAATATTTGCTATGTACTTTACCAGATAAACAGCATCTTTCTCCAGAATGAAAGTTTCTCTGCAGAAGGAGTAAAACATCCTCTAGTTCTATCAACTATTTTTCTAACTAAGTACAGAACACAAAAGTTGTGCAGAAGATTTAGAATGGATGGGTAGAGATCTGTCATCCCTATCTTAAAAAAAAAAAAAAAAGTTTCATACAGGATTAGTCTTACTCGAACTTTAGAGATGAGTTCAAGTCGCTTAAGTGAAAGCTAGACATACATAAACAACACTTCTGGGAAAAATTTTTAATGTATTATTTCCAGACTTGGTGAAAAACACTGCGAAGTCTTATAAACACTTCATAACATCATGCAAAATTTAACCTAAAATTTTAGGCTACTGCTGTGATGAGCATTTAGAGGAAAAGTTTAACATTTTTCAGAAGCTGTACTATTTGATTGTTAAC
This sequence comes from Aviceda cuculoides, assembly GCA_035590195.1. Taxonomy (NCBI): domain Eukaryota; kingdom Metazoa; phylum Chordata; class Aves; order Accipitriformes; family Accipitridae; genus Aviceda; species Aviceda cuculoides. The sequence continues at coordinate 8,281,490 of JAVJGG010000061.1, read as the reverse complement.
TCTTTTTGTCCTGTTCCTCATTACATCTGAAAATATTTTAATTTGCTTTGTTTTTACGGAATTGTACAGATGTGCAGAAAGCCCGTTCAACAATTCATTAAAAAAAAAATAAAAATAAAAATCCCCACCAACTCTAAAGCTCTGCATTCACAAAACACAGCATAACATCTTAACCTAATAAAGTCTTGCCCTACTTTCTGATTTGCAGACCTTAAAACAGGAATTTAAATATTTTACTTCAGCACTGTGGCAAAATTATATCCTAAGACCAAAAAAATTTGAAAAAGTTATCTTATCTGGGTACTCCCTCCAATTCTACACTAGAAACTGCAGAAAGAGAAACTGTTACCAGATGTGATAATGTACGTGATGTGAATTAGTAATGGGAGCCATATTCAATTATTGTTGTACAATGGCATAAGTAAGTGGAAAAGAAGACAGAAAAGAAACTATTTCCAATTATTTTTTCTTTTGGATGAAATGAGCTTGCATAGAACACAGAGTTACAAAAATGAACTAAAACTATAAGGCCAGATTGCTAGCATGGCATGCTCTTAAGAAGAATCTGTCAGCTGTTACAGCTTCCATGTGCTGTACAAACATAAAAATAACAATATATCAAAGCAAAAAATACAACTTTTTATTTATGAAAAGCAAATTACTGGTAAAACTGTTTTCAGATAGCATTAAAAGCAAAGGTAAGAATATAGCAAAAGTAAGACAATTTTTGAATGCTAGAGAGGTATACAAATTATTTCCTAAAAGTTCTATCAATTACTATTAAGCATGTCATTCTTTATGACTCATCTTTGCTCAGATGGCTCCATCATGAATCCAGACTGTCAATTAATTATTCATATTCTCTATGTGTGACTATATTAAAGTATAGAAAACTAGCAATCTGAATTGTAAAATTTGGAAAATTATGCTCTTCTGTCAAGCGTAGATTTATACATACACAGGCCTTACAACATATTTCTCTTCAGTCAGCAGTTCCTTCTACTGTTTGTTTTGTTTAGTCTCTCAAAGGGATAAGGGAAGGAGAACAACGTATTTTCTCTGAAATATACTGCTCTTAATATAGCATATCTTTCCAAATATTAAATTCAACTGAGTACGTGCAGTGATCAATGGAAATGAACTTTACAGGGCAGGCAGTAATTCAGTAAGGCAAGAGCGATTAAAGACTAACATAAGTCACAAGTACTGTTGGCGGGTGTTCTCTGCCTTTCTACCCTAAGGGTCTTCTCTTGCGTGATGTACTAGTAGTTTTACATTGCATATCTGATTTTTTTCTCACGCATGTAATACATTTTAATACATAAGTTCAGCAATGGCAGTTATATAAGTTTAACATTCAACATTTAGCCCTTTAAACTGCTTCCTCTCCTTCTAAGCTGTTCATGATATTCATTTAGCTACCTTATATATTATCAGATAATGCATGTGTATATGCAGAATTCTTACCACATCCCACCACTGTTTACAAATTCAAAAAGCAACTCAGTTAATTCTTTCTTCATAACAAAGAATGCAGCACGTTGTTTTTATGTACCACTAGGAAAAAAAACTGATAAAGAGGAAATGAAGCAGGGGAACAGAAAAACAAAATAAGAAATGAAATCCAAGTTTCTGATCCAGCAATATAATGCCAAGAAACTGCTCCAGAGAAACTGATTAACTGCCAGCTTTTCTACCTGTTGCCAAGAAAACGTTGCTGTGTTCACTGATCCTGTAATTAAACTGAGTATGTTCTGAAACAACTTCTGAATTGTGCCATCTTCTGTAAAGGGGGAGGGAGCTTTATTCCTATAATACACCAATAGAAAGATGGTTCTTCTGTAAAAAGTAGGTAGAAGGGCAATCTTGGTTTAATCATGTACACACATTCTTTAAAGAAAAAAATTAACATTTGCAAGGAGAAATCGTGTTGCCTACAGACCTCTGGTAGGAAGCACAGAACTATAATTTGCATCATTCAAAATACTAATGTGCAGGGCAAAAAGACTTAATTGCTATTCTTTAATGTCCTGTAATATTAGGAGTCTTGCTGACTGGTTGTTTTCTTTATAAAAATTTAAAAAGTGAGTTCTTAATTCTAGTGTTTTGTGGTATTTTCTTGCTAGGACTTTTAATATTTAAGTTATTAAAATTAGCCATGATAATAAAGATATTTTTATACAAGTATGTCAATAAAATGGATCACATCAGTACACTTCTCCCACATTTTATTTTCTTCAGTCCAGTCTTGTTTAACCTAGATTTCATAAAGGCTGACTGTATCTTCTTCACCTCCACTAGAGTCCTCTGGTATCTTCTTGTAAAGGTTTATTTTACTTCGAACTTCTTTTCTCCATTCCTCATGCTTTTACATTTGATGGGTTAATGTAATGTTGGCCTTACGTAGTTGAATAACTCTTTGCTATGCAGCTGGCTGTGCTAGACAGGACAGTGACTCTCCCAGACATTAGTCCTTACAGTCCTTCTTGTATCAAGAAAGGTCTGGATTACCTAATAAAAGTGCAAGAAAGCCCTTGCTTCCAAGACAGCTCCCAATATTCAGCAGAGGCAATCTGGAATCCCAGTGGAGGACACCCGCGTTTCCCCTTAACTCAACAGCTCCCTTACTCTTTCTGTATGCAGACCAAGTACATTCCTACCAAACCACTCACAGTAAAAACATCACTGTAAAGTCTTATGACTTCTGTGAACTCCATTCAGCTCACCCTTAGCTTCAGAGCTCACCAAATCAATGCAGACCAACTGCCTTTACAAGGCTGTTCACATCGCTGCACGTTTTGCCAAGCTCCACTTGAGCTATGCTGTTTAAACCATCTCACCTTAGACTTTAAGCCACTTTAGTGAACTTTCTTTTTAAACATACAATGTTTATGGAACTAAGAGCTACTGTAAGTAACAGCAGTTTTAGTGCAATTTTTGTAGTATGAGAAGGAATTTAATTTGTTTCTGTATTTAAATGATAAAATATAACACATCTTTTTGTTTCATCATTAGTTTCTTCAATCTTTATCTTATTATCTGTAATTAAGAAACCAAACATTTTATTTGGTATGAAGAAGTCCAGAAAATAGCAGTAAAAATGCCTGCTTGCAAACTAAGTTCATTCTGTAATTGTTTTGCTGTAATTTACTAAAATTATCTCTTGTACACCACCACTTCAGACTACTTCTACAAAGCAGCCAGGGAAAAAAATAAACAGGTTCCACAGTATAATATTAAAGACTATCGAGCTCTACTATTTCCAGTTTTACTCCTCAGGAAAATAGAAATTATTTAACTATTAAAAAAATATAATGTAGTTCAGAGTGCAATACAAAATTAATTTTACACAATGTAAGAGAGTTCAAGAAAATAAACATAGCTTCACAGACAAGAGCAATATTCATTGTTGTTAAGTATCTCAACAGAGACTGAAGACTGACCATTAGCAAGGAGGTCCTGACAAAGCTGGTTGAGAAGAGCATGTAAGCTTGATGGCCAAACTGGGGGGGGGTGGGGGGAATTACAGCTAGAGCCCAAAGGTGTCAAGTCAGCATCTCTCATGTGTGCTAGCTGGTATACATTCTGAGCTAGTCTGTTCGTTGCTTATGAACAATCCTCTCTTCAGGTCAATGAAGCAAAACATGCTCAGTTAAGCACCACACATCCAATCAGACCCAAACCTGATCTTACGGACTAAGGGTCTCCATGCTGGAGACCTAACCAAACAGTTTTTCACTCTTGTGCTGGCCAGAGGTTTATCTGATGGCACAGAATAGCCAGAGCTGAGAATATTCAGTTCACAATGCATTTTAGTTACAATCCCTTCACTCCTCTTCCTTGCTATACCTCTGGGAAAGAGGGGGACTTGAGGGGAGTAGAGCTGTTGCGTTTGTTTGGAGCCGAGCTGAGACACCCTTCGTGTCAGAGGTATTCTGGAACAGTCCGTAGCTTCTGTAGCTGAGAGAGCATCAGCTCCAGCCATTGCCTGACTCCAAGCCAGAAAGAGAGCTACTTCCAGCAACTCAGGCTTCAGAAGGGCTGAGCCCTGAAAAGTTACTTACTCTGAAAGTAACTTTCTGAGGATGACAGAAGACCATAAGATGACTATACTAAAAATTTATATACCAGTACCTAAAGTTATGTAGGATGAGATATGGTCCATGAATCACTGAATTAAGCTGTGTTAACAGAAGAATACTTCCTCATTAGTGTTATGGAAATATTTTTCAATTTTTCATAAAGATTTTTTTTGTTCTTCTCACTTAGAAGAAGTGTTTGGAGTTGAGGACTCCAGAAGGCTCTATCTGTGGTATTCTCAGTATCTTTTCTTTGATCCTCTTCCTCATGTATAGCAATAGCAGCTGTCAGAAGGTGCGGGTTTAGGGCTGACAGATTCACTCTGGAGTGAATAGCTGAGCACACCTGGCATCCACACTCCACTTCATTTGGAGGTGGTGAGTTGCTTTGTTTTTCTTCTGTTTTCGCTTGTTTAGTTGACAAGTAACAGACCAGAGTCATTCACCAGAGAGAACTCTGCTACTAGTCTACCTCCAAAACAAACTCAGAAGCTGAGCCAGGTCACTCTTACTTTCCTGGCTTGAATTTGTCCTGCTCTCTATTGCTGATGATATCAGCAATATCCACTGGTATCACCAATTAATTCTTGGACTTCTAAGCCAAGCTTTGCTTTTTCAACAGTTTGTTTAGCAGAGAATGAACAGTTAGCTGTTGGTGCTGATTCATTCTTCGTCGCCTGTTATTTACCAAGCCATCAGCAGTGACTCCAAATGCAACTCTTCAGATTTTTCACTGCTGAGCAGTTCCACTTGCTATGGACCAATTAGCAAAAAAATATCTACAGCGTTATGTCTCATTACCTAATCAACCACTTTTTTGTAAAACCTGACCTTTGTTAGTACAAAATATTAATGGGACAACTCCCAGGATGAATGTCCCAATAAGTAAACGTTGTAAAGCTTCCCTTTGTGGACATCCCTGAGATGATCATTCTATAAATCACTTTGGTGGTAGTGCTCCTTACGTGTTCCCCAAGCTGTCCACAGAGTCTTTCCTGCTTTCTGTTTATGGGCTTTATCTTTTGTTTGGCTGTGGGTTTTTACAGTGTTATTTTTAGGTAGAGGAGTTCCCTGATTCAGCCCACAGATAGTTATGCCTGCACAACAAAGCAAAAGAGATGGCATGAGAGTTGGGATGAACAGCAGGAGTGGAAAACAGGGACTCTCTCAGCTTGTTTGAGCAGCACAGTTGCTGCATGTGTCATCATGACCTGAATCCATTACAGTACTCAAATACTCCATAGTAAGAGATGGAAACCACATTCTGTAAAATCATGTAAATTTTAAAAAATGTGCTTCACAGGGGACTTGATTTGCAGGTATAAAGAAACCAAGTAACAAAATTTTTAAACAGATGACTGGTGTGGAGGTGCCTAATTCAAAAAAATAGCAGTTCTGCAAGGCTAACAAGAAGGGGCAAACAAACAGTAGTAAAGTTGTTTAAAAGGCTGTAACAAAACTCCCACTTTTTCATAACAGTGTGATATAGTCTATTTCCAGTGTCTTGTAACATTCAGATAATTTCCTTTATAACCCTTATGGTTGAATTATTTATACTTAAACATTTAAGTTTGTGTTTTTCCTTACTAAATTGTATCTTATATTTTTCAGACTATTTATTGAATTTGTAAAGACTATTCTAATTCTGATTTCTAATCCCACCTTTCAGAATACTGGGAGCTCCTCTCGATCTTGTGAATCTTTAATAATTATATTCTAACATCTAATTCTAGCATCCAAGACACCAAGAAAGAAAGAAAAAAAAAAAAAAGTACAAGATTTTAGACTCCTCTGTAAAGCCCCACTAAGATGACAATAATTTCTGCGTACTTTTCAACCACCACTAACTCTACAGCAAGAATAACATGAAAATCTATGGGTAAATTTTGAGTTGCTGCAAGAAAGGCCAGAAGACCGGTACAGCATTATACTTGTACCTGTTCAAAGGAGACTATATTCCGTAAATACTATGTTTTTGGTAGCCCTTGCAGTTGTCATCAGGAGAGCTAATAAAACTGGCTAGCGCGCAGAGCTCAGTCTCTCTGAGCTATTGCTTGTTATGGCCTTCTCATTCTATATTGCTGTCTCTTTTCTTGTGCCTGCCCTGACAATAGGAATCACAGCACATTGGTAGGGATACACGTGAGAAGCCACTATCTTTCACAGAGGCAACACATTGCCATTAAGAAGCATCTTGTGACATCTCCCAACTTGCACCAGGTTCTTAATCACATCATCTGGAGGGGGAAATTCAACCTGGCATACAGCCTTTAATGTTGCCAATGTACGACCTAGATTGTATCTCCCTAGATAGTTTATGTGGATGCCATTTGAGACATTTCCAAAAGCTTAATTAAAATAAGAACACACAATTTCTACTGCCTCTCCCTCATTCACAAGAGCTGCTACCCTGTCATGGAGGGAAATCAGACTTGCTTAACAATGGTTTGTTTTTCACAAATCCATCCTGTTACTCACCTCCTACTTATCTTCTGGATGACTGCAAATTATTTTTATTAGTTCATTCTACAATTTTTTATTTTTATACTTAATGAAAAAGAAGCGAGTTGGATTCCTGAATAAAAGTAATATTTGCAGTTAAATTACAGGAAATTTCACCTGTTCTTTGCAGTTTGCCATGGTAAAAGACATCTAATTTCATCAAGTGTTTTTAAAATGAATTTGTCTCTTCATTTTTCTTCTCGATCTTATATTGTCTTTAACATGCATGAATACCCTTTACAGTTCCATCAGATTAATTTCTATAGCAGCTTTGTGTTCCATTGTCTCCTTCCTTTTTGACCATCATCCACGACATTGTTTCTTATTATTCTATTACTAACCATTTTTAAATCTTCCGTTTTATTAACAAGTATGTTATTAATGACATTATTACAAAGATTTTGCTGTTCATATTGCTAATGTTCAAAATGGTTAGGGCAAAAAGAATACACAATCAGTGCATGTCTAAAATCCATTGCAATAATACTGTCACGTGGTTTATGAAAACTATTCTTTCTACATGACTTTAAAAAAAAAAAAAAGGGAAGTAAAACCTTGAGCTTTTGATTCTAAGTCATGTTTTGATAATTCAAAAATATGTGGACTTCAGACAAGCTTTGCAAACAGGTGAAATTGTCTTTGAGACTGAAGGCCACACCAAGCTGTTTTAGAGTGCTAGTGACACTAAATCATCTTTCTGTGAGACAGGTTGCATACTAGCCATTGTTTTATTACTCTTACGTGTTAAAATTCATTGCTTGTCGCAGAGAGTTTTGGATTTCTTTTTAACTTCAATCCACTAGCTATTGAGACTAAAAGTGGTTTTCCTCTATGGATATTTCTGTTAATGTATTACCACATACACTGTTTGGAATATAACAGTAAGAAGTGCTTTTTATATACTCAGCTCGAAACCATTAGTTTATAAGAAAAGGTTTGACGTGTGGTGTATAGGTTAGTTCAACTGCTTACTTAACCGCATTGATTATGAAATGCTGAACTCAAACCAGCACACACAGGATTTGTTTTAATTTATCTCTGTTGGAAGAAATAAAACATATCATTTAAGCCAAATTCCAATGCTTTGCTCTGAGTTTTACTAGCGTCTGCCCTCTAAAATGTACTAATAATGCCAAAAAATAAAACACTGAGTGTTCCTCTATTTATCCTCCATGTATCAATTTCTCATTTTGGTAATCAGGCTCTAAAGTGATGGCAATTGAAATAATCCAAAACATAAGTTTTTGAAAGCTATCCCTTAGTACGGACCTTGACTACCTTTGTGGTGGTGGGGTTTCTTTGTATCTACGTGAAAAGAAGTCGTCATCACTCTTTTTTGTTTTTTTTTTAATGCCCCTCCTACGACTCCCTTATTCTTACTAAAGATTCAGATGGAAAACTGTGCTCTTCTCCCTAGATCTCCTGCTAAACATGACAAATGCACTTCATTTGTTTAGAAAGACAAATATGCTTCAATTATCAGAAAGTAGTATTGGCATACATTTTTTTTGGACCTGAATTATAAGGAATTACCTATTACATTTATGAAGGTTTCTGGACTGTTACAGTAAACACTTCTTTGCTCAATGGATTTAGATGGCAATTTCTGCAGGCTCATTCAATTACATTTTTAGAGTGAATTACAGAAACAAGTGTGTGGAACTCTTTCTGGGTGATGCAAAAGAATAGAACTTTCTTTTTTTAGTTGCTACCACATGCATATTTCACATGGGCTTTCTAAAGAGGACTCTGCCTTCATAAAATATTAATTGGAAGATTTTCTCAATGCTTTCTATCAGTGTATGAAAACAAGGCAAAAGAAGCAGGACCATTTCTATCATGATTCAGGTGGGATTAGTTTTCTGTACATATGCAAAAAAAGTTGTTCATCTAAATCTATACTCTGTGCAGCCTAGGGAAAGAAACAGAAGGCAAAAGAAACCGCCTTCTGGAAGTGCCTATTTCTTGAGGGGGAAAAAAAAAAGTGCCTATTTTCTGGGGATTGACTCTTAAGGGATTCTAGAGTAACTAACTGAGACTAAACAGCTGATTTTTAAAATGTGGAGTGAGAACATTGTCACAGAAGAGATTAAAACTTTATCAGATTTGAGCAAGGATTAGAACAACAAGCTCTGGTCACGTAAATTAACCAGGGAACTGGTCCCTCAGGGATGGATGTCTGAATACACACAGTTCATAGCTCCAAAATTAATGTATTTTTTTTAATTGGCAATTCCCTAAAACCAATCCTGCATAACTACAGATGGCTGCATACCCAATGTAAGCCTACAGACAGTGGGCCAATTTGTATTATGCAACAAATCATGAAGCATTGAAGACTATCATGGCAACAACACTGCGACTACAGAAATCTTTTTTAAGCATAACGGTAGCAAAAAAATTATTTTAAACTAACATTTACTCTTCAAGTTTGCAGCTAAATGTAGCTTTCACCTGAATGCATGTGGGGTAATTTCACTTCACCTCCTCCCAACAATCACATGAAGGATCCATCTTGTCTTACCAAAAAGCTGCTGAAAATGTTAGACTCACTTTCTTCAGAAGTAAAAACTGTTCCTTAACTTTAACATTAAAACTTTTTCATTAGGAGTATACATATGAAGTATGTATGACATATACATACCACAGTACAACTGTGATTTTAAATGCACATAGGCATATAAATAAATGGAACCAAAATTGCTGGCAACAGTAATACCATATTTCCACAGTGCTAGGCTTGTGCACAGAAGTTTATCAATCTCACATTACTTCTCATTTTAGTACGGTAAAATACTCAAATGGCACTGCTCATCACTACAGCCACAGTTTTAGTCTGGTTTGGTCTGCTGCCTTAAAACTCTGCATGGTCCCAAAGAGCAATTTTCTAAGTTCCTTTAAGAATGACACTTCCTTTCTAATATCTTAGAACTTTAGTATTACTCTTGTTTGGTTTTACATCACAAAGCTACAAGTATCTCAAATACTCTATGTCATTATTTTATCAATAAAGCTGATCAAAGTCTATATTCCAGGAAGCCAGCAAATCTGCTTTGATGCACTAATATACCTCTGAAGCTTTAGGTGTTATTCCTGGAAATGACATTCGTGTGTGACAATAATGCTAGTTTAAGATACGCCACCTTCTGAAGGTAGCCCCAGACTGATTCAAGACAATTGTGACGTGCACTAAATGGTACCCAACTATCCTAATCTTGTCCAACTGTACCCATTTAAACTAGTTCCTTTTCAGGTTTCATATAACACAGCTAGTTCCTTATTGATATTACCTTGCTGCTTTTGTAAACTTTTGGCACTTTTTTTTTGTTATTCTATTTTCTTCTCGACAACAGTAGCTCCTTTATTCTGTTTGATAAAAGCAGAATGCTTTGACTAAAACAGTGCATGAGTTTAACCACATTCCCAGAAATATCAATGTCAAGGACTTTTATATGTTAATTTGATAATATACTGATTTCTACACATATTGCACATGTTCAAGGACAAATAAGATTTCTAATAAAGAAAGTGGATTGAACCATGTGATGTGAAAATTGCTAACAGCTGGAGGGAAGGTGCAGTAATGGCAACTGGCCATCCTAAGACAATGTAGAAACAATGAAGAGGCAGGTAGCAGGTATCTGTCCAGAGACAGAAGCCCCTGAAGTACAGAAAGCCACAAAATAATAATAAGGCAGGTAAAGAAACATAAATGGATTTTAAAAACAAAATTCCAAGCACTACTGTTACAGGTTAAGCACAAGGTGGAAAACTGTCAATAAATCATCTAGACAAAACAAAAGCAATTGGAAAAATATTAATAAAGCTATGTATATTGTGTTATGACATCTATCTATCGTAGTAGCATTCCATAAAAAGGCAAAAAATACACCCCCCAAAATATCAACCAAAAATACTGTCATGTTGATTTTAATATGAAGTAGATTTATTTTTCAGTATAGTCCAGTTTAAGGGTGCTGATTCTGGTTCAATGGAGCAATCAAAGTGTGGCAGCTGTTGCAGATTATCATTTCCCTACCAAAGCCAGCAAAATAGGAAACATGCCTATAGCTCAGCTGATCCAGTTGTGATAAAGTAAATGGAGGTTACTCCAAGGTAACCAGAATTCTTTGAGGAATATCATCCATCTCTATATTCCATAAGAATACTCCATCCTCTATGGAAGCACTGCATTCTCTTTTTATACATACAGTAAGGGACGGTAGATGCAATTGTGAAGAACGTGCTTCTCAACAAGGAAGTCACAGTTCCTGATATCCAGCTCTGCACACAGAGTATGACTGCCCAATGAAGACTGGGGCTGAAAAGTGATCTTTGAAGAGCCTATACAACCAACATTTTAGATTTTGTGCAGCAAGCTTACAATGTGGATTCTGATGGCTGAGAAAAAATACACAGAGAGGACTACAACAGTGAAAAGCTTGTCCTACCAGACAGCATGAAGAGTAACAGAGACAGGGAACAGCCATGTTGAACGTTAACTACCTATATGTTGAACATAAGAAAGGGCAGGAGGTAACAAGTATGCCTACTATAGATGCTGCAATGGTAAATAGTCTCCAGCCTGTGCAATACAGCACATGTACCCATTACCAAACCTTGAAGATAAAAGCCTATTTTACTAATTTATACTACCATGTCAGACAACAAACTGAAATGGCTGAGGCAGGTGATTGCTCTGTTCTGCTATGTGGTAACAGCCCAGGGCAGATAAATAGGCCTGGGGCAGAGAAGTAGGGATGGTAATTTCAAACTACCATTGCAAGATTTACCCCACTGTATTTAGCATAGCATTTATTTCAAAGTAGCCTGAATATGTCAAGGGACATAGAAACTGAGATTATGTAGTACTTTAGTCCTGGAAGTCCTCAGAACCCAAATGCTTTGTTTCCTCCTGAACTATATGGGTTACTTTAGACAACAATTATGTGCCTAAGAACAGGATGAGCTACAAGGCACAGATCAGCTTGAGTAGCAGCTCATGTTTCTGAAATTTGCTAGTGCCAAGCAAGTGCCTGCGAATCACCTCGCTGAATTCATAAACGTGTAAAAGTCTTCCTGTTGCTCTGAGAGATCAAGATAGAAAAAAAGTGTCAAAAATCATCCTTTTATATGCAAACACTAGTTTGCTGAAAATGTAAGATAACAAGAGCATACAGTGATTCACACAATGGCTCCAGGACTTCTTTGGATTACTGGGAGTAACTTGCAGCTCTGATTTTTTGAGCAGCAAGTCAGTATTTCTCAGTAAGCATTCCTGATTAGAGTCATAGCTGTATTTTATTCTATTCTTTTACATTTTTGACCTTTTCTATCTGGGACAACATATTTGTATTTTGTGAACTTCCAAGGATGAAGGTTTTATTTCTTCCTCTCTCCCAATTCTTGTGCGAGTAGGACAAATTCTTTGGGAATGAATAGAAGTTATTTGGCCTATAAAACTTGCCCTTTTTTGGTTCTATCTTTCTCACATGATGTCATGCAGTTATTTTTCTGAATGACTTCAATGTGTTTGCCTCAACAAGTCTGCTATTTTAATGTTATTATTATACTTTTTATCTTTTTAAAAGGAAAGTTCCACCCTTTCATTTAAATTTAAAAAAACAAACAAACCCAAAACAACCCACAAAAATAAATAAACAAGAACCCCAAACCCACATTCTTCCTTTTGCTTTTTCCCTTTTGGTTTTTCATAATATCTGGGAGTTGCATTATAAGCAATATGTAAGATGATAAGCACTACATGTGTTCTGTAAAGTTCAACTCTGTGTCCCCTGCTACAATTTCTGTATTGAGAATCTCTGATAATATCAAGCTGACTGTAAATAATTAGCAGGCATCTTACACAACTTTAGTCTTACAGGTTTTTAATCTGTTATTGTCACTATACTTGATTATACTATTTCATTGTTATTATGAATGTATGATTATATTTAATACAATTAATATTAGTAGGAATTAAAGAAAGATTCCCTAAAAAAAAATAAATTAAATTTCCTAAAAGAAGGGATTCAAAAGAAAGGGAATTCTAAAAGATTTCTAAAGATTTCTCTAAAACAAAGATTTCTGTGGTAACTGGAAATATATAGAAATACAACAGACAATTCCCTCTCATCTGGCTTCACAAGTGAAGGGAACAAATTCCAGATTGCTAAAATGGAATTTTGGATTGCTAAAATGGACTTTAGCAATCTGGAGTTTGGAACAGCCATGTGCCATACCAGACCTGAATCTGATAAGGAGATAATTAATGACACTGGCTACCTTTCCTGCCTAGCTTCTTGATAAAACAAATTTGTACGATCCGATTGTTGGCTTCTCAGTGCTAAAATAACTGCAAAGTATTTCCTGAGAAGCTTGAGGAAAACCACTGTGCTTCTATCACAGCACTTTTTCTCTACTAGTGAGAATTTATAAAACAGTATTTTGTTCCTTGAGAATATATTGAACTTAAATGGCTATTGTGTATACATTCTGCTACTTTGTGGTGGATAGTCAGAAAAAAACCCAGCAAGGTGTCACAGAATCTGTGCTAGTAGCAGTTCTGAACTACTGAAGAGATGTGTTCTTTCCAAAGCAAGCACTTCGCTTATATGGGCTGGCTATTTTTTAAGAGGAAACAACATACATTTGGATGATTTAGGACAACTCATGTGGCTATAGACTACAATACTGTGGGAAAGAGCTCAACTGGAAAGAATACCCAAGATGACTCTACAAATCTGTCCTTCATATCTCTGATGTACTTTGTAACATTGCTTTAAAGGTGGCATGTGTTATTTATATAATACTTAAAATCCTTATAAATATTCAGTTCCTGTTGGCTTATTTTTCCTTTATCCACTCAAACCCTTGACGTACCACAGCAGTTCAAAGGTTTGGTTTTAATCTTGAGATTATTTTCATATTTTAAAAATAAATTCAAACCCACACATACTAACCCAACTTTTTGATGATTCTCACTTTCTGAAACCCATATGGAAGTAAAATATATCCAGTGTGAATTTTAATCCATTTTGACATCGAAGATATATTCTTCTATACATTTAATTACTGATGAAATTTTATACTTCTCCAAGGTCTCTTAACTAGCTTTTAAATTTCAATAATTTAAAATATGAACATCTGAATTAAACACTCCACAAAATCCTGACTAAGCTTCAAAAGTTTTAAACAAGACTTTTAATTCTTTTTCCCTATTCCCAAATCACATGTACAAAACAACGCCCCTCTGTTGGGACCTCTGCTTTCTGAAACTCTTTGTTTACCTCTGTTATTTGCTGTTGCTTTATTTGTATTATCTAATAATGTGTGCATTATAATACAGCAGGTAAAGACAATGAGGAGTACTGGTAGTTAAACATAAGAATCAAAATGTTTGCTCTTCTTTCATGTTCTTCAATACCTGTCTAGGAGAAGCCCAGAAGAAATCCACATTACAAAAGCATAGAGGAAAGCTGTCAAAGATTCTGACTGGGCAAAGAAAGGACCCAGAAAACCTAGCTGCACAAATATTTGCACGATGGGAATGTGGTAAGTGATTCAATCTCTCTGGTGATCAAGATAAATTATGTTGTAACTGCCATTTCTCTCATTCTCTACGTTCTCAATGAAATTCAGCCAGCTCATTAAAATCTAACCTCTTCCACCAGAGTTTCTCAGACTGTGTTCTGCAAGTTGCTCTATGAAATAACTGCAATGTTTTGTTTTGTTTTGTTTTTAAATTCATGCACTTTCATTCATTTAAATTCATTGCACTCACACTCAGGCAAAAAAGAAAACACCCCATTCTACAAGGGAAAACAAAAGTAATGGAACTCAACATTTACACTATTTTTGTTCATTTATAAGTTAATGCTTTATGGCAGCAATGCATGGAATTGTCTATCTGTTTCTTTTTCCACTAAATTGAGAAATTCTGCTTTATATTTTCTGCATATTTAAAATACAACTCTCTTCCCCACTACCATAAACTGCCATTAACATACAAAAACCTGCTTTACTTCTTATTGGAATATGTATCAAGCTGTTTGAATATTTCTGTTGTGGAGTAGGGAGGCCGTGGCATAATTATGCACTAAATGGAATGGTTTTTTTCTTTAAAAAAGGCACAGAATCTGCTACACCCTTTAATTTCCTTCTCTTTAGTTATATCTTTCCTAGTATATTGACCATACAAATCAACTGATATAAGTGACAAAATGTAAATTTCTTTTTAAGTAACACATTATGTATTAGTAATTTCATATTTTTAATTTATAAATCATCTTGCTATTTTCACGAAATAGACTGTTACTGAAGAGATGTTTTAACCAAAATATTTATGCAAGACAATTAAAAAGAAAAGTGGCAAATTGGAGCTGATACCTTTCCTTAGCCTTCTGTAATTTCCAGAATCACTGACTCTGATGATTATCTTAATTCTAAGGCATTGAAAATGTTAAGCATTCTCAACTACAATCTTTCATGGGAATTAAAAATCACTTTACATACCTCAGCAGAACAGTAGTAATTTTGCAGAATCTCACTTTTGTTTGTATGCTAAAATGGAAAAAAAAAAAAGTGAAACAATTATGAGAATCCTATCCCACATAACTAAAACTCTTGAAATTCCATAGCAGAGAAGAGAGATGCTGCTATCCTTACTACACTTCATGGTACAGATAGGCATCAAGAAAATTTGAAGCATGAAAGCCTGTAATAATTTCTGTGATTTTTAAGAATACTATGAGTATCACAAAATACAAGACCTATTGATTTAATAGGTTTCAAACACAGACAACAAATACAAACAAGACAATCAATACTCTGAAAAATAAACGTAGTGAAATACAGCCATCTGAGAATCACCGGGTGCGGCAGGATGACGGAATACTGACCAGTTCAGGGGCTTTCCTGGAAGGGCTTCCAGATCAGCAGGAAGTGAGATCCTAAAGGTAATCAGTAGCTCTCTAACATTTACAACTTTTCCTCATCTACAAGGAAAAAGGGAAGATAGTGTTTCCAATGCTGCCACATTGCAGTGAATTAATCTCTCTACCACAGTTTCCATCTGCCTCTTTCCGGGGTTAATGTTCCTTCCGAGTCCTGTTTATGCTAATTAAAGAGGGTGCACCAGCCTTAAGTGAGCTTTGGTATAGCATGTTAACTATAACGGTTTTTACTTGCTGCATTGATGGAATCTGTGTTCTTTGGAGGATTCACAAGTAAACACTTCAAATATGTGTTACAAATCAGTCCACAGATGTTCTTTTTGCTGTAAAGATAGTATCTTCTCTCAAGATGTTAGCTTTTGATTGCAATACCACTGCCACAAAATCCAGATGGTTAACAGAAATGTTTGTCCCAAGTTATTTGTCACTCATACTTAATAATGGACTCATGGAGAAAATAAAAGAGAGGGTGGACACCCCCAGCACTCTAAAGTGAAATGCAAGGCAACAGGAAATAGAGAAGGAAACAAAAAGGAAAGGAATACTGAGTGTTTAATAAATTAAAAAAAAAAAAAAAAAAAGGGAGAGAGGCGAATCAATCCTCAATCTGTTCAAAAAGAATAGTATACAAAAGACCTTCACAATCCAAACTGCAAGACCACCCATTAACTGTAAACAGGTAAATACCACTAATATATTTCCAAAAGTGCAAAGATCTGGAAAAATCACAGGTATCATCCTGCAGATTGGGGCTGAAACTGTTAAACATGAAACTACAAGTCAAATTAAGCATCTGTAAAATGAATGTTCAGGTTATTCCATATCTTATTCATAAGAACAACCTTAAAAATTAATGCTTACATTTTAAGACATGTATTAGAAATTGAAAACAAATGCAGCAAGACCTCCACAATTTAATGTTTAAAATGGAAAGTGTAAATGAAATTTGCTTCCATCTCCCTATTGACAAAGACAACTAATCTCCAGGGTTCTGGACCGTGTGGATTTCATACCAGATGACAAACAGGATTCAAGTTAAATCCAACGAAAGCTAAGTAGGCTTCTTTTCAAATAATGTATTGTAGGAGGCAAGTGAAACAGCTGATCTCATTCAGGTAAGAAACACAGAAAGCTAGACAGTAATTAGTGCATGCAAAGAAACAAATAAAAAGCAACTAGCTTTGGACAAGCATGATCAACTCACTGCTTTTCAGAAGAGCCAGTCTGCAATCTTATTCATTGAAATCAACAGCAAAGTTGTACTAACTTTGGTTACAGCAGAACATCAAAGCCAGATGCTGTTCCAAGCCAGAAATGTACCAACACAAAGCTATACTTTTATTGAGGTAAACAGAACATAACAGAAAAAGGCTTAAGACAAGGAAAAACCTTAGACAAAAGTCTGGCTATAGCTACTATGAGAACTGGAAAGAAGCAAACTCACACAACTCTCCCAAGATAGAGGAAGGTACAAGAAAAAAGCAAAAGTGTAATCAAGTACTTCACATTCACATTTTAGATTATGTAGAAATTCAATAAAATTTTTGCAAAAACCTCATGACATCATCCATGGCATCCTGGATAATGCTAAATATACAAGTTTAACTAGTAAAGTAAGTAGAAGTAAATGTACTTGTATTCTTTTCTCTAGAGATATATTTCTGTAAGTAGGTTAATTACTTCAACAAGTTCAGTGGCTGCTGCGATTGCTGGCTGTTGTGTTCATACCAATTTGGTAATACACCTGCTGCAGTGACAGATGGTGAAGTAATGCTTTTGCTTGCAAGTATTTTCACTATCACCCCTAAATGTTTTATCTTTTATGTACTGGAATCGAGGACTCTTTCAAAGAGCTGATGGGAGAAAATTAAGTAAAGCAACATACGTATTTGAACAGTGCACAAATGTATGCAAGTATTATATATCCAGCGTGTTTAAAATCCATGGCTGTAATGTTTGAAGAAAAAGGAAATCTTGAGCAGAATTTAAACCCATACTCAGATCCACCATCCCATAACTAATGACACTTCTATTGGATTTAAAAAAAAGGTGCATCCAATAGGCATTGGAAGCTGCAAGATGCAAAGGATGCAGCAGACTCACTGGAGTTTAATTATGGCACTGGAGTAATTTACCGGAAAGTCAGCTATCCAAAACATTTTGAGTTACCAGAAAAATAGTATTATCCAGAGGCTGACGGGAACTGAAAAACTTTTTAACACAACTGGAGAGAGTTTTTAACAGACAAGCAAAATACTGAGGAGCATACTAGAATCCCAGAAGTACTTCTGCCAGTTTGTCATACTCATTATAAAACAGCAGTAAGAATTGCAAAGATTCAATATGCTCAGGAGATAAATACAATCAATATAAAATAATTGTTTAAATGTAGATTATTTAATTCTAAATATTATGTTTATGTCAATAAAAATGAAAGCATAAAATAAAAAGTATCTGGAGTTAAAAGGTAGTGATTTTGGGGGGCCTTATTCTCTCCTACATGGCACTTCATATACATATTCATTTCTATGCAAACTGTAAGTAAAATTAAGATTATCTACTCAGTATTTCTGACAATCATTTGCACTAATTTTATCTGTTATCTAATAGACACTGGAGATATCACAAGGTGAGAGGTAAATTTTACTTATTGATTCCCCTTTGCAAGTTACACATGTAAAATTATATGTGCATTTATGTGTGCTTATAAGACTGAAATTTTGCTGCTTGAGATTTAATCCACGGCATAGTTTTGTCTGAATGATGAACTCTTTCTGCTCTCAGTTTAAGATGTAAGCACCCAGACTGCTTAGTCATAGTGCAGTGAGGAACCCAATATTTAAACAGACTAATCATAAATAATTTGTCACCAAAAATGTTAATTACTAAAGGTGATTAAGGCCTGAGGAAGATCAACATTAAACTGATGTTCCCAGTCAATTACTTCTTTTAAAAAATCTTTTTTTCAAATATCTGGATTCTTACAAAAATCCAAAATTACAAAATCATTACACTTAGTACTCATTAAATAACATACTACTACAAGGAGTGACAGGAATTACGGAGAGCAGAATTAATGCTAAAGCCTTAAAATATAATTCACTTATTCAGCTACCTTATTATAACTCATGTATGGTGGTTCACATGTAAATCTGATACTGTAAAGAAAAATCTCTAACTTACAAATACAAAGAAAGTTCAGAACTTTTGCAATTCAGTGGTTTTGCAGAATCCCTCAGACAGATTATGTTTCCTAAACCATCATAATCAGATATAACTGTCATGTGTCATAACTCTCCTAATAGCAGGTGAAAAGGCTGAGTAACTGCAAATGCTTTATAACCATTAACAGTTGGTAACATCAAATAAGGCTAACCTTTTACAAGCTGTACTCTTTTCATGCTAGCCACATCTACAGCTTAGGTCCGTAACTTTTTATGCTAATTTCTCAGAACAAAAACTGGGGGGGAAACTACTACAGTTTACTGCTGAGCATGTGAAATTAAGCTGCAATTTGTTAAATTTTAACGTACAGACCTGTGAACGGCAGTGACCACAAAGCCAACATTCCTTTGGTTCTGCAGCCGTGTTATGGGCCAGGCACTGCCAGCAGAGTTGCAGAGCAGACAGACAGATGCAGTAAACTCTTTAACCAGCTTGGCGAGAAATTAATCTACTGGGGCTCCTCAGCTGTGGTCAAACACTTTAGAAACAGCTGTCATAGTTTTAAGATGTTACTTCTTTTACCATTCTCAAGTCCCAGTAAGTGAAATGGACATGCTGAGCCAGTTAGGTTCAGTTCAATCACCTTCAACAACAGTTAAAGATGACTGAATTCCTTACGCCACTAGGTCTACACAGAAAGGCACCTGCAGTCTAGTCACGTAAAGACCTCCAAGGGGACAGAGCGTACCCAACAGCTCAGCAGAGCTGCTATGCACATACTCCATGAGGAGAGAGGTTATGGGAGTAATTAGGGAATAGAATTATCAAAGATTTTGCTGTTAAAAATCCAGCAAGCAGAGATCATACTAGGAGTTATGCCCCAAAGGGTTAAAACTTAGCTAAATACGTAGATTTGTCACAGAAATAACAAAAAGCACATGCTCAACAGGCAGGTCACTTTCCTGCCAACATCAAATCTCAATTCCAAGCCTTTGGGTCATTCCAGCATTTCAAAGAAAAAAGTTGCCAGACCTTTGTTTTTTAATAAGGAAAATACAGAACACTGTCCCCTAGCTAAATTTAAAAAAAAAACACCAAAAAACCCCCCCAAAACCCCAAAACCACCACCAACAAAAGTTTACCATGTTTACACTGAAAATACAAAAGATTTCTGTTCTATAGTCTCTTCTTTTTAATAGTTAAAGTATTATTCATGTAAATCATTCTACAAACAAAGAATAGGTCAAAGTTTATTTTCTAAGTTGGTTTGGGGTTTTTTTGTTTGTTTGTTTGGGTGAGGGTTTTTCTGTTGTTTTTTGTTTGGTTGGTTTTGGGTTTTTTTTAAGGATTGCTAGGGTATTCAGAATTAGCCAAACTAAGTCCCAGGCTATCAAATCTGGATACTGGGTACAGCAACATAACTTCTAGGAATACTTACTTAGAATATTTAGGTGCTTGGACCAAGTGCCAAAACATTAATCCTGCACAATCTGAAGCTTAAAATTTCTTTCATTCTCAATTACATTCTTCATATGCAAGAAATACATTTAATGTTAGGAGATTACAAGCAGATATAATAAAATGTGCACTGATGTAAAATCAGAACACTTAAAATTGCCTCTTTGTAATTTTTTCTTCTAAATGCTCTATTGTACATTAATTAGAATTCATCAGTTTTTGAAACTCAGTCATTTGATGTCTGAAAATTCTTTATGAGTTTTAGCTGATAAGTTCATACGTACGTCAGTCTGGAAAAAAAAAATCTAAGTAAAGCAATTTAATTTGAAAATGGTCAACATGACAGTGAAAGTGTGGATGATGGAGCTGAGTCAATACAATGATGTAGATGCTGACATAAAGGGCTTTCCTTGTCTCTGGCCACATTCTCCCATTCCCTCCCCTTGAACCAGCATCTTCTGACAAGATCCTTGTCGGAAGGACCGTTCTGATCTTTTTCAGTAAATTCAGGGAGTGAAGCAAGCAAAAGATTATCCTCACAGAAAAGGAAATAATCTTCTGCCAGATCAGTTCCTTGAACTGGTATAACAGAGGCAGGAATCCGAAGCCAGGACCAAGACGACTGTTCCTACCAGGAGTAGCTCTTAGTCTGGCTCAGCCAGATACACACACTGCACACTATTCAAAACCAAGCAGAAATGATGTTGCTCCAATGCCTTTGCAGAAAGTTTACTGTGTGCAAGTCAAAAATAACAGATGATGCTATTATTCTCCTTCTTGAAACTACAGCGGGGGTGGGGGGGGTGGGGTGGCGGTGGCTTCAGGGGTGACAAAAGCCCAAACTATGCTTACAAGCCTCTAGCCTTCAATGTGGTTAGAAGGTATCGTCTTTTTATCTACAAAGTATTATCAAATAATACTTGGTTGTTATTCTCAGTGATGAAAATTAGTAAATGAAGCATATAGAAACAGACTATTCTTTATGCATCAAGAAATAAGCTGTGATATACAAGACTTGATGCTGCTCAAGACCTTTATGATGTGCTCAATGTCATCTTC
The DNA here is from genome assembly GCA_035590195.1 of Aviceda cuculoides. Lineage (NCBI taxonomy): Eukaryota > Metazoa > Chordata > Aves > Accipitriformes > Accipitridae > Aviceda > Aviceda cuculoides. The sequence continues at coordinate 8,260,273 of JAVJGG010000061.1, read as the reverse complement.
TGAAAAAAACAACAAACTCCTCAAAAACCCAAACAAACTACTAAAAGAATACTTTAGAATTATAGCAAATAAGTTTGAAAGTGACTGCTGGAAATCTCTAATCCAATCTCCTGCTCAAAGCATGACTAACACTGAAGTTAGAGCAGGTTTCTCTGGAACATGTCTAGTTAGGTTTAGATTCCTCCCACCCCAGTCTTTTCTGGGGAGAAAAACACCCTCAGTGTCTCCTTGCACACCTTGGTTCCAGTCCCCAGGTCACCTGGGGTCTCCGATGGTCCTCTGCTGGTCTCTCTTCAGTTTGTCGGTATCTCTGGGGAGCCCAAAACCACACACACTACTTGTCACAAGCACTCGTGCAGCTGCATCCAAGAGGAATAATCACTTACATAACCTTCCACAGAGCCAGCTGTTTCATCACAGAAGCCTACCAGGTTGGTCAGGCACAATTTCCATGAGCACCTTGCCTTCTGAGACCTATGTATATTTTCATAAAACTAAGCTATGAAAATGCTGATTATTATTTAATGTTGGCAGTCCAATAAGTAATATCTATATTAATTTGAGATATACATTATGGGTTTGTTATGGATTGAAGACATATTCACAACCTTTTTTGTCAGTACATCTTATAAGCAAACGCCAAATTGTTTAAAACAAACTTGGAAAGATACAGAATAGGCTGTTGTTGCACCAGTTTTGCTCATGTTTCTGATTCATCATCAATGTGAAATTCTTCTGCTCAGAGAAGTACTGGCTATGTATCTTTTTAAGATTTATATAAAGCAGCTGCTGGCTTTGTAACTAACGTTTCTACTTAGAAGTTAGGTGGTGTGTCAATTCTCACTTTTCACATTTTATTCCACTCTAACACCTGTTTACATACTCTGCACATAAGAAGCAGTCAGGTGAGTAAGTATTGTATGAAATGGAGAATGCCACCACTACAGCTTGTAGGTAAAATACTCAAAACTGTTTGGAAACTACATTTGAAATAGCTTATGTCACAATGTGGGAAATCTATCCCTGTACAAATTATGAATCCTGGTTGCGGTAATGAAATTGCTGTATCATTAAATACCTCAGAGGATGTGAAGTCAACCATATGCTGTCAGGGCTGAGTCATATGTGTCTCAGACATGGGACTGTGGAAAACGTCCCACCCCAGCAGCTCCCAGTCAAGAGGGAAAATAAGAGGACAATGGGGCGCCTGAGTCAGACAGCAATCAATTCACCCGAACTCTTTCTGCAAGCCAGGGTTTGGAGCTATGGAATTTAAAAAAAAAAAAAAAAAATGAAAGGAAGATCAAATGTTATGACTGGACCTCAAAAGCGAGAGCATTTGGGAAATGCCATGAATCACAGAGAGACAGAAAACTTGTGCATGGAGAAGGAACAGCGAGGCATGCTTTGCTAACTGTGGGCCAGCCAAGTGAGAAGGAACTGGCTTCAGAATTCTGACACAGACATGCGTGCAACATAAAAAGTTATGTACAGAAATGGATGGCACGGAGCACACAGACTATGCCCAAAACAACATTCAAAACTGAGGAAGGGAAGTATACACAGTGTATTTAGTTTTTTTCCCCATCTGTATGATATTTTGTGCCAGCTAATATAAAGAATCATTGATTTTACGGAATTTTATATCTGTGCTTGTCTACTTCAACTATTGCATGTTTCTAAGAGGTGAACTGTAAACCCTGAGCGAGTAAAACAGGGACTAAAAGAAAAGATGTGCTTAATCTTTAGGGGACCCAGGCAGGCAGCTGTCGGTACTCATCCTTGGGGCCAGGGGAGCACGTACAAGTAGCCAGTAAAGTCTCACATTTACGAAGGAATAGAAGACAAATAATCCTGACTGGAAACTGAACCAGAGAAAAAACTGCTTCCAACTCTGATCAAACAAAGCTTAAAGATATATGGGTTTAGAGAGCTAGAAGGAAAGCAAAGCAATCTAGTCCATTTCCAGCTGACATTATCAAGCCTGTGACAAGACCGTGTTACTTTGCACTATTGCCTAAGTTGAAAATTGCAGGTCACTTGTCCAACTTTCAATTTCAATAAAAGTTAACATAGTTATGATGATTTTAGGAAACAGTCCATGCAGTCATACTTATGAAGGGCTCTTCACTACCTCAGTGCTCTTCATTAAATAACTTTAACAAAAATTTTAGCTGCCATTTGTTTATCTTGCTATTCTTCCCATGTTCTTAGCCAAATACCAGAGGAAGATTTCGTGCCTGAGATTAAGTACTTGTTCCTAATGAAAATGTGTATTCTTCAATATATTGTAAAATTACACCCAAGCTACTAAACTGGAATTTCAAACCATCTGTAGATAATACCAAAAATAAGGACAACATTCAGAGCTGGTTTCTTAACATTATAGGCAACTAATTCTGTCCTTGACTTCTTTACTCATAAGAATCATTTGACTGCAACTTTTCAGGATAATCATTTTGCATTTTTAATATTTTCAGCTCCTCTTCACTATTATGTATTTCTAATGTGTCCTTCGGACAAAGGTATGAGGGTGCATTGTCATTGTAGTCTTATTTTCTGGGTGGAGAACCACAAGGAGAAACTTTGGAAGTCACACATTAGCACAATGTTCAAGTTAAAACTGTGTCCAAATAGCTCTGATTGCCATGCACTTTAAAGCACTGGCAAGCCATCACACAGTATTCTTTCCAAGCTTTTCTTGATTTCCACAGTGGTGAATCATGACCATAAAAGAAGCTGTGTGAATGCTGGGGTTTTTTTTCTCCACACAGGAAACAATAAAACATTAATAAAAAATAAGGTCAAGAGAGAACTATAGAACTTTTCTTCAGTGAGATCCAAGTGGCCAATTTTTTCCACCTGGGACACCCAGTCAAAACATTTGTTATTAGAGACCTCACTGTGACTCACATGCTAAAATTCCAGGTACAGATTTAACTCACTCCTAACTCTGACAAATCCTGACAAACAAGAGAAAGCCTTTATGTCACCAAATCTGACGAAGTTTGGTGTAACTCATTCCAGAGCATTTTATCTTCTCTTGAGCTTATTAGAAAAAATTTAAAGTATGGCAAAATCCTCATTGCTTAGCTCATAGAAAATTCAACATTTTGTAAAATGAGACATCAAAGCTAATGAAGGAAGCATTAATATATATAATGAATTTGCATTAACACAAATTCTGACACAGAGATTATGAAATCTTTGTCTTTTCTTTTGAAAGGCATTTCAAGGACTGTCATCAGATTCACACTAAATGAGAAGATCCACACATACTCAAACAAAACTATTCACCTGTCCAAACTTTTAAAAGCAAATCATTCTTTAAACTGTATGGAAAAAAAGACAACTGCTTGCAAAATCTTGTTTTGTACAATACTTCTTCAGAAATATTTCCTCTACAGCATTTCACTTTCTTGCTTACAGATATAAAAAGGATTTTTATTCGAACTATATAAAGGAATGTACTTGTTTCAGTGTAGAATAGGAGATGCTCTATCAAACCCCAACATCATACCCCTTTCTTAAAAGAAAAAAAGAATTATGTAAAGCACATATCCATTTAACTTTAGTAAAATAGCCTAGTCCTGCTACTAGTGCTCAGAATAGTACAGGATGCATTTTTTTTTCTTTATGCATATCTATTTGAGAATATATTTGAATTGGAGGCTTGAATCTCAAGGCAGAAAAATGAGGAATATTAAAGCTGAATGAAATGCTAAGTTCAGATATCTTTTGGAACTCTGCAGTCATTAGGAAAAAAAGCCCTTCACTTCAGGATGGCAAAGTAAACATCTGAGATCTTTCACTGAATTACCACTTTTGTATGCCAAAAGCATCCAGTAACAGTAGTTGCTGTGTACTAACTTTCAAAAAATCTGCCTTAAAGAACAGATATTCAGTATTAAGTCAGGTATGACAATATTAGGAAATTCAAGATTTTTCTGCAACATTAGATATCACCTTCTTTGACCAGTCTATTCAGTAATCCAATGAAAGGATGATTCATCTCAAGGCTGAACTGAAAGTTTTTAACAAAGAAACCAAACCATTCCTTTGGAATATTTCTCTCTGTTTCTTAATATTTTCATCAGTAAGAATTTGTGAAAGACATTAAAGCTTCCCTCTTCCAGCCACAAACTCTATAATATCAAGTCTCACAATGCGATCGTAAAAATAATACCAGCTGTTTAATGATATGCATGAAGTCTTTTGGTATTTTGTCAAATAGCGTTAACAGAACACCTCTAATTCCACACTGTGAAATGCCTGAAACCAACCAAAAAACCCTGTAAGGTGGGTTTTTTCAATTAGTTATGAAAATTATTAAAAGCAAATCGTAACTAACAACTGTGAACAATTACTATGTAGGACCAAAGAGCAATGAATTGCATGAAGTTTCATTTCACAAAGAGATGGCATACTGTCTAAAATGTTCACTTCACACCCATCCAAGTAGACATAAACACTGATTTTAACTATTGCAGATGTAAATAAGGTTAACATATTGCGCTGATACTAAAAAAAAAAAGTATTGGCCCAGTAATGACATGTGGAATGTTGTGAACATCTAATTACAAATTGGTTAGTACACAAGGCATTAAAATAAATAAATAAATAAAACCCTAAATAACCTGCAAAATCAAACAAATTGTAGTTTTTACTCCAGTTAGACTAATGTCGAAAATGAATGCTGGGATTCAACCTACCACAGACTCATCTTTTACATATTTATGTTAAAACATCATAACATAAGGATGTAACTTGCAGAATTTCTATCACCTATAATTTTCTTGTGAACATAACCATATATTTGTGATAGATAAAAACCTTCCACTTCTCTTTCAATTACTTCAAAGAACAGCTCTATGTTACAATACAAATATTGTTCAATAAAAACAAATTACATGAATTGGATATAACAGATTATTTAATAAGATTGTATACTGCCATATGTCCTGCATGTCACCTTTTAGCAGTAATCGTGTGTCCTTATTAAATTTTAGACAATCCATTACAAAAAGAGCGTAAGAATAAAGTGTTGATCCTTCTTAGCAATGGAATCCTATCAAGATATCATTATGTTAAGTAGCCTTGTAACTAAACAAAATGGTATATAACACACATTTGTTCTGGGTAAATGTTTCCGAAAAAGAAACAAATTCATCTCTATTCCAAAACAATTTACAAAAACTACAGCAACAAATGAGTTGGGTTTAAAAAGTTACATAACCTCAGGTTTACTTGCAGGAATTATATTTCTTAGATCAGTATCTTTCTAATCTGTTGACATAATTGTAAATTATCACTTATCTAAACTCAATGGTGAGACAGAAGAATTATAATTCTTTCAAAATACTATTTAATTATCAGAAATAAGAATGCTAGGCAGATGAAAGCTGAACTGGGCTTACATGTTAACAGTTTTCACGTCTGGGGAAATGTAAAGTGGCCTGGCAAAAGTAACTGTAACGGTAGCTATACAAATGTGGGTACGCTTAAGCTTGCTTTAGTCTCACTGCTCACGCATCAATAATTCCTTCTGACAGACCTGTCCGCTTTCAGGCAGCCAATACTGCGATCTGCAGTTGCGAGCCCACTACTGGGAAGATCACCACCTTTTCTACTCTTTCTGCACACTGGGACAAGGCTTCTCCCCGGACTGCTGCGGGCAGGCTCATGCCACACCTGCAGCTAACCCAGCGTTTCAGAACCTCACGTTTCTTCTGAAATAACTGGTGAGCAAGCTAGACTGCTCGATTATTTCCTCCAGCCACTCATGACCCACTGACTTTGCATCTTGACTAAGAAGAGATTACGTTGACTTCTCTCAGGACTGAACAGAAAAGATTTGTTTATTTTTTAAGGATCAGTGTCATCTCTGTCAAGCTCTGAAATAATTAAGGAAATTTAGCTAATGGAGGCATAAAAGAACGAGACGCAAGTTGTGAAAACTAAGTGAAAGAACAAACAAGAAGCTTTTCTGTTTGGAAAAAAATCCATCAGGAAAAGAATTAAACAGCAAAAAAGTAATGAGTAAGCATCTGTGTTGATGTGTTTCATAAACATGCTACTGTCTCATTCTCCTGTGTTGCAAATCAAGTGTTGTTGACTCACAATCATTTCAGAGGTTGTTTTTGTTTTGTTTTAAAGTGAAGGCAACAATTATGGCATTGCTTCTGTTTCTGAAGCATGCCTATGCTGTTTTTTTTAACCGACAGAAGCTTTCCTATTCCAAAAGGCCCAGAATCGGTTATTTAATTTAAATTAGTCCACCTATTTTAATAAACATTAAGACTCAGACATTCTGTGGATGCCAAATTACCCACCCTTATTATCTGATTTTTTTTTTCTTCAGTTACACCTTATTTCTTCAGAAATAGTTCTGTTTTTGATATCTGCAAACCATGAGTCAGTTATCAAATTTATCCAAAATATAATACAGCAATAACGTGGGGTTAGACAAAATTAAAAAGCTTACTGTTTTTCAATTATATGAAGTACTTCAAAACTGTACATTACAGATAGGACAAAGCTTTATATGAATTTCTCTTTCATGCAAACCCACTAATTCTATTCTAATTTCCAGGAGAGCATTAAGCAAACCTTCAATTAGAATGCTTAGTCAATATTGATAATTGTACAAAAATAGATATTGCTTTGAAGATTTTAGCACCTGTATCACCTTACTTTCTTGTTATTCTTAATAGTTGATAATATGCTAGCATCACTTATTAGCTGGTCAGAAGTTTAGGCATGGAAAACCAGTTATAAGCCCAAGTAAGATGTGAGTCCTAGCAAAGACATATTATTATTCCCTGCCTTCTTGGGCAGGAATCTGAGGAGGTGACACAATTCAAGAGACACTAGATTGTCCCAAATATATACCGTATCTGAAAAGAAAGATCTGAAAAAGATTAAGACATCCGCAGCAGGGGATCAGTTCCTGTTCTAACCAACCAGTGCACACCATTTGACCTAAGAGTGCTGCTGTACACCATCCACCTGTCACTACAACTCATGCTGCAGATGAATGTGCGTTTGGTTCCCTGGCGATAATGATTAGCTGATGACTTTAAATTATTATTCTGCAAAAATAGCATTTTCTGAAATACTAGTTACATACATGAAGATAAAGTTATTTGGTTTTAAGCACAGTCTTACAGCTTGTGCAAAGAATAAGGCCTGGATGGATAAAAAAATTTAGTGTAGCTGGATACTGAAGTCCAAAACTCTGCTGATCCTTTTTAATCACCTGACATCTGTAGGAACCTAAAGTTATCACCACGACAAAGTTCCCTGTGAGTCTAAACATTTTTCAGAAGAACTCAAGCTGAACGTCTATGGATCAAAGGCAAATAAATAAATATAAACACAAGCTTCATTAAGCATATTCTTCCCAGGAGGGACAGAATGGTGTCTCCAAGACATAAGGTCAGCAACGTGGATGAATTCTGGATTGACCTTTCCCTGCTCCTTGCCAACATACAAAGTTTAGGTAGAGTCGAAGTCATAGAGAGGTGAGAACAACCATGCTGATCAGCTTTGACCAGTGCAGAAAGACAGCTGTCAGGGCTCTCATTTGGGAAATACTAAGCTTTTCTTCTGAATTAGCTATTTAATGACAGCTTTCAAGACAGTTTTCATAGTGACTAACGTAATGACAATGTCTCTGTTGATCTCTGTGGAACCATGAGTGATTACCAAATGGTAATTTTTTTTGGAGAAAGACAGATAGTAAGGGGGGAAAAAAAAAACCAAAAAAACCCCAGAATAGACCACGTGTATGACCTACCCATTCAACTGTCAGTCCTATTCAAAAAACTTTTTTTTTTTTTTTTTTAAAATAGTATTCAAAGTAAGCATTAACCTAATAAATAGCCTTCAGTAGACTGGAGTTTTACAGCTGCAGGTCTTGTCTAGATTAAGAATATTGAAATTTAAAGACCATGAAAGTGTAAAAGTAAAGCTGTAACATTTCAAATAAAAGGTATCCTATTTCCAGTGGACATATATCTATACAAAATGTGTTTGCTGTTGAGAGGATCTGAAGAGAGCCAAAAGGATTCGACATTAATTTACATTTTTTTCAAACATACATAATATGGACTAGTATGCCAAAATCAGATGAGAACAGAAAAGCTCCTTAGAAAATATAGCTATGCTCAACAATTTCCATGAAGTTGCTTTTTGGCACCAGAAAGGCTCCTATGACCCAATTTCCACCTGCTTATTGGCTTCATATACTATCCAAAGTAAAGCACCAAATGGGAAACTGCTAAGCGAAAGGTACAAAACATGAGGTTTTTTTAACAGTTTGTTGTGTATATGACATTATTTCTCCACTTATGAAAAAAATAATTACAGGTTAGGAAAGTGATGGAGACTGCATACATTACAGTTCTTTAGGGAACTGCGACTTAGGAGACCAACCAACTCTTGACAATTTGTAGCAGTAAACAAATAATCACAAAGATTTATCATAGTTGGTGTATAAATCCCAAGATTTATAAATCTCTGCTTGTGGGTTTCACATAATTAGGAATACAAGAGTCAACAATTCAGTAACAATTAATGTAGACACAAATATTAAATTCAAAGTCCTAGATAATTTTCAAACAGATGGCTTCCTAATGGTTTGGTTTATTGAACTAAAATTTTGCTTTAGCTTGTCAAGGGAAGACTGTTTAACTGAAACCCTATTTAGTAATTTCTAATTGTATATGTGCAAAATAGTTCAAGCTAATGCACAGTAAGCTAGTAAATTTCATGCTACAAATATGACACAATATTGGCAAGTGTAACAGTGGCAAAGTTGTAACATTTCAAACAGAAAATTTCCCCAGGAGGTAAAACTGATGTCTTAAAATTCTGGGGAGAAACACACTGGCAACTCCCCCTCATACGCAGCCTTTCAAAAAGCTTTATCTCAGTCTCTTTCAGCTTCCTAAGCAATATCGATAATCAAATCCATTCAAGCCGCCTAAACTGCACCTGTTTGCACAAGGCTTGAACTCTAACTTGTTGTTTGAAGTTGATTTAGTTTCCAAATATCTCATTAAACACCGTTATTTATTAACCCAGTCATTTTGAAGATCTATGTGTTTACACAGGCCTGTGCAAAAGTAAAATTAAGCTCAACCCTAAATACATTTGGTTTGGGTGTTTTGTATATTAATTTTGTCTTTTTATTAAAATGCATTTAATAAAAAGCATTTATTACTTAGTATATACAAAGTCCACAATAATGCACTTTAGAATTTTTAAATGGAAGTCAAAAGAAATTAAAGTATGTTTGGGGAAGGAAACATTAAAAACTTCAAGTGCTTGTAGTAAAAATTTTCAGCAAGGTCAAACCAATGAATCTTTGAAAAACCTGGGCTTAATGTCCTATTAGGTCATCCTGAAATAAAAAGTAACTTTTTACATCATTTGGCTCTTCTGCAAGTGAGGATGATATCTTTCTTAATTCCCATTTATTGATTACATATTTTGATGCTTTAATAATTGTTAAGCATCAGACTGCCAAGGAAAATTTGCTTTGTACTTATAAATTATTTAAAATAGGTGGTTTAAATGCACTCTACCTGCCTGCTACCTGAAATCAAAAGGAAAGATTGCTATTTAAAATCACTCTGATGGTTTAACCATACTCACATTTTGATGTATACCTTTACCCTAAGGGACTTCATGTATAACATTCTGAATTCACAGTAGTGAATTATCAATCACAAGGTCCAACTCTGTTGCATATGTCCACTCATAAAACCAAAATAATTTAGTGTTTGCATGGGTCAAAGGTTAGTCTGATAGTTTTTACTGTAATGGGAATAGCTCACCTAAGATGTAGCTATTCCTTTGCAGAAGATGAACAATTCCTAGAATATAGTTTGTAACATCTTCTTATTCCCTCGTCTTGGAGAGTCCTGATCCCATTTATGTGATCTACATTAAAGAAACTGACTAAAGATTACTTTAAAAAAGGGTATTTCTAAGTGTTTTTACTTTATATTAACAAATCTCCTCTTTGTATATTTAAGGAGAAATAACCTCAAAACGAAGCAAGCGTGTTAGGTGGCGTTTCCCTACTGCAATTCTATTAGATTCGTTCAGTCACACTTGTCTTTTCTATCCCCTGCTTTTTTTACCTCCAAGGCTTCACAAGGTGTTCAAGTTGCTTCTCATCCACACTCCACTTCCAGCAATGTCTTTTGTCCCATTGCTGCACACATGTCCAACAGCCCAGCACTAGGACAAGAAATATCTCTAAGTTCCTGTCACAGTAAAGTTACATGCATGTCCACACACCACTACTCTGTCAGGTTTCAGTGGGTACGAAGAACAAAACCTGAAACTTGAAGCAACTGAGTCCCTCTGTTTGCAGCAACAATAGAAACCATTTTCCTATACATTCAAGAACAATCTCTGTCAACACACAGCCTTCTGACATGAGTGTAAGCAGATAAGGGAGTGGCTGAAGACCCGCATGAGGACCAGGGCCTGGAAACTCAAGGCTGCTCTCACCTGTCTGCAGAGGGCCTGATCGTCTGCAGAGGGCCTTCCAGGTCAGGTGGCCTACAGCAGACACCTACTATAATGTCACCTTGACCTGTCCTCTCTTTAGTCCGAAACCATAAGCTCTCACTGGCTCCTCATCCATGACAGACAGAGCTCCATGCACTCCAGCAGCTCTCTCACATAACGGGCAGCTCCCCTTTGTCCTGCCCATCCTGTCCTTCCTAAAGATCCAGTATCCCTCCATTGCGACACTCCAGTCATGGGAGCCAACCCAGCACGTCTTCATGACCCCAACATCGTCACAGCCCTGCAACTACATGCAGATCCCTAACTCATCCCCTTTATCCCCCACACTGTGTGCGCTAGTGTGAAGGCACTCCAGGAATTCAACTCCAGCATGTTGAGCTCCTGGAGGAGGTTTGGGGGATTTCTCCATAGTGGTGCCTTGTAGGCACTTCCTCGCTTACACACAAGTGTCAGCATGCAACAGCAGCTCTTCTTCCTCTTTCCAGTATTTTGTTACTCATTCTTTAGAATGAAACAATGACATCTAGAGAAGACAATGTTTCTTGAAGAATGTAATAGTAACAGTACATGGAAAAACCAATGCCTCGTTGACTTCCTTATTTTTCTACCTTGTTTTTCTGCAGTTTCACTTATGTTTACGACATTCCTGACTTTCCAGAAGTCCTTCCTTAGCAGACAGATGATTAAGGTGCCTCTCCACTTTTATAATGTTACAAATTAAATTTCTTTGCATTAATAGTGATTTACAACTGTCTGCAAAATATAAAGGAGAAAGAACCAGCACTATTTACTTTGTTTCTTTATGTTATATTCTTCCCCTGCTACTAGCCTAGAAGATCATATACCATCTGGTTTCTCCCATACTTCGTCGAGATTCAATTGTTATTCAGGTTTTTCACAGTGTCCCAGAAGGTACCAAACTTTCCAGACACCCATATTTCTCACTGACATACTATGGACGCAGAAGCACTACTTCCAAGTCAAAAATTAATTAATTAATACAGAGACAGAATTAAAATCCTTAAATGTAACATGTCACAGAATTGAGCTTTTTACCACAGCTACCATTTCTGATTAATTTCCATTTGGGCACTTTGGGTAAGATTCCTCTCAAATAAATTGCCATTTGAGGGTAGGATCAGTTTGCTCTGTCCATTGCTTTTGCTCTGCAGCTGACGAAAACAGCTAGGCAGCTCCAGAGGACCCGTCATTCTTATCAGACAGAACCTGTGTTAGCGTGAGATGAACCAGCCTCCAGAAGGGTTTGCTCCTACTGAAACTGAGGTGTAGCTTCAACTAGTTGAAGCTTTAATAAGATGTTTCAGTGACATTAATCCTTCTCTTACATTTGGAATACAAGTAATTCAGTCTTTTATTAAGGAGTAGATGTTCAAGTGCTTCTCATCCTTAGAAACAGCAGACAAATTAATGCAGAAAGAAAATGTTTGGCAACTCAATTTTTCCAATTTAAAATTTTGTGAGAAACATAAACTTTGCCCATCACAAAGCTTATCCATGCGTAACACCTACTACAATGGCTCCTGGGGAGCTGAGGGATTGCAAATTTTGTAACCTCTCTCTCATTGATATAAATAATAGATATTACTTCTGCCCTCAGGATAAGGGAAATAATGTGAAAACTAATAATTGTTCATCTTTTAAATTAAGATCACTGTGTACACAAAAATTCTATAAGCTTTTAAACAGAAGGTTTAATTACATTATTTCTGTTTACAGAGACGATTTTCTGTTGCAGCAATCTAAGACTGAAATTTGGGGGAAAAAAAAGTCAGTTGAAAGGCAGGAAACTATACATGCTGAAGTTAATCTGCACAAAATCCTTCTCTTACCGTACACATTCAACATTTACATCACAGCAAAATATTTTTAAAGTTTACACTGTAAATTAAAAAAAAATTATTATAAGTGAGTTATGTATGTTCAGTTTGGCTAAATGAATTGTTTTAGACCAAATAAAGTTCAAGTAATGACTTGCTTGAGGTGCTTCTATTACAGAGTTGAATACTGCACTTTGCAGGCAGTGCATATAATACATGAGGAATTATATCCTGAGCAAATTAAAAATATTTTTTAGAGTTTGCTACCTTTCTTTCTGAGCCCCAGAGTGTTTTTCTCTAGACTCAAAGAACTCTCTCTCTCTGCATCAATAATGGATTTTATGAGTTTCTATACTGCATGGTTCTAAACCCCAGACACTTTCAAGCCACTTTTATAAGCCTTCTCCTGCAGATATCTGGCTCACTAACAATATTCTTATTTGGCAGAATGTATGTGACCTTTTAAAAAAAACAAACCAAACCAAAACAAAAAAACCCCTTTACTTTTTACTTAGAAGTCCTAATAAATCCAAACAAAACACATGAGAAAACACTGTAATCTCTTACATGGTAATTAACTTGCACATGCATAAGGATTTAGTACACATTGTTCAAACTAACATTCTCACTGAATAAGCATACATTTCTAACTTCATGCTCTCTGTTGGGAGTTTACAATACCAGGAAAAGCTGCATTATAGGTCTTTTCAGGACAAGAAAAGTGGGGTCGGTGGGTGGTGGGTGGTGGTGGTGGATATCATTCCATAAACTAAGACTCTGTAACATAACATGATCCCTATACATTTAATCAGAACACAGAATAATACAGTTTAGCTGTAACACTAGGGAGACAGCGGGAAGGGAAGGGACCAAGATGGTAAAACATGGTATTTCACAGTGGAGACAGATCCTGGTATGACTTCAGAAAGACAAATGAGGCAGAATATCTTCAAGAGTGTATGGTCACATCTGTCAAATGAAATTGAAGAAGACTGTTGTACCTGATTTGTCAAACACTTGTTAATAGATGGAAAAACAGTTCATTCCCCATGTATTGCTCTTATGGACAAAGTTCACAACATCCCAAGTAAATACTCATTAAATTCATGTAAGTAATAATTCTTTTCATATGTAATAATGCCTCACATAAAAATACATTATACTCCTGGATCTTAACTGAATTGAGCCTCAGAGTACTAATATCAGATACATAACTATTACCTCCATACTACAGATAGAGAAACTAGGGACATGTGTAAAAGTGAGCTGCCCAATGTCACACTAAAAACTGGTGGCTAAGCTGATGGTGACAAAAATCAGATTATCCAGTGCTGTCCTACCAGGGGGGGGAAAAAAAAAAAAAAAAAAAAAAATTAAATAAATAACAGAGCAGCTCAGAAGTGTTTCTCCACTTTGCCAACATTGTGGATAAACGCTGGCAGTGTAAATGTGTGGAATTTGGCATAGTGCCTCCTTCCTTACAGTGTGTCATTCATCCTCATTTTTAGCATTTTAGTGGCTGTTCCTTTCAGGTCGCTATTAAAGGGAAGAAAAACAGAACAAAACAAAACAATAGAATACATTTACATTCCATTAATGAAACCTAAAAGTTAAGGAGAGTATCCTCTTCTAGCTTTGTAGCAGTAAACCAGCTCTACAATATCAACCAGATTAAGTGCTGGAGTCAGCCCACCCTCGGGATCTATCAAAACCTTAAAATTTTTGCTTTTATTTTGTTGGGAAAATGTGACATTCTCTGTGATATAATTTTATGGTAAACTGAAAGAAGAGAGGTGCCAGTAAAACTGCCAGAGCAATTACTCTATATAGAGCCAGCAAAAATAGGAAATACTGTACTGCTTCCCCTCATAATGCTGTTAATCTTCACAGGTTCACTAAAGAACTATCCTCAACTAGAAACTTTAGCTAAATACAATATTAAATTCACATTTACAAACCACTTCAAACCTATGTAGGTTTGAGTGGCTGAGCTTCACTCTATGCACTGTCTAACCCTACACAAATCAATGTCCTGAGATATACCCCAGAAATTGTATAAAGAAAAAGTTAAAATCACAATAATTTTATCTGTCAGGAAGAAAAAACGTCAGAACTCTGTAGGAAATAAAAAAAAAAAAATTAAGTCTAAACTAATGAAAATATTAGCTTAACTTAAACAGCATGAGCATAAAAATGCAAACTTTTCAGGAGGGAGGTTTTATCCAGCTCATGGCTAAATATATGTACCCCAGAAAAAATAATCTTGAATCTCTGAGATTGGACTGATATTTTTAAAAAATACAAAATAACTACTTACAACATTTTATCACCACTATGGAAAAAAAAAAAAATCTGCGTTTAAAGCCACCATTATCTGTACTGATTAAATAATTTAGATCTTAATATTATCTACAAGCTATATGCATTTTCAGAAGACACTTGATTAAAGTCTGCCAGCCATAGCTATTTACATATAGTTCCAGTAATCAAAGAAGATTTCTATCTTTTGAGAATTAGATTGTGTTTCAAGAATTAAAAGTACTGTGAAAGCAAGTAGAGAATCCCTTAAATTGAATCTTATTCCACACTAAGTTTGAAAAATACATTTGTGAACTGTTCAGGCTAAGTTGCATGTTGCTATATAATCCTCCACAGAGCAGTGGAAACACAAACGAACTAAAGGAGAAGAAAAAGTCATTACTCATATTTGTTACAAAATCTGATATAAGTGCATGTAAAAACACAGATCAAAATGTTTGCAGATTCCCACCAACCATGCATTTCAGTGTTAAATTTCAAACAATTAACCCAGGGTGGAATACAGACAAATCACACTGTGAAGAATTACTACAGTTTCAGACAAATTACTTCTAGCAGCATTTCAGCTTCCAAGTTTAGGATTCTGTAGAATATAATATTCAGCAGCACATACTGCGTGAGAGTTGGGCATTGTACAAGGGAACTTGTGCAGCTGCTTAAACTCTGAGGCTTGCATTTGTAGCTCCCAGTCAACTCGGAGCTAAAAAAAAAAAAAAAAAAAAAAAAAAAGTCTTTCACAACATGAAAGGTGCGAGACAGTTGCAGACACATGAGAGTGAGCTGGATCCCAGAGAACTGCATGAACTGGCATGTCTGAATATGATTAAGTGCCAAGCAGTTTTACAGTGATTTAAACAGGGCTCAAACTTCAGGAAATGAAGGGAGAGTGGGAGCCTGTGCTTTTGAATGTGGCATAATATTGTTTAATCACTAAGCCATTACCTTCTAATGAAATATAACTAAAGCACTCAAGATTTTCAACTCAACTATGTAAATTCTCCAGTTATTCTTCTGTTTGGATATTTGGAATTTTATAAGGGTTGTTAAGTTCCTGCTTTGGTTTTATTGTTAAGCAGATACTGTGTATCTATGATTATGGATGCTTTAACTTATTTATATTAGCCATTTTTTCCACTCCAGTTTCCAGTACTAATTTCAGTTACCTAAAAGCCAGCCAGAGCATGCCAAAATGGATCCACCCACCCAGAGGGATCAGTGGCATAGTTCAGATTTTCTCTTAGGAACATTCACTCCAGTTTCTATTCCACAGAAAAAAGTTGGAACATGGCAGCACTCTGTGCTGCTTGCACTACAAGCTCTGAAAATTCAGTGTGATGGGTTTTTTTATTATTTTGAATGTGGATAGAGCTTAGTAAGACTCTTCTAATCTACAGAGTAAACAACTATGTCTGTAGGTTCAGAATATACAAAGTAAGAGCAGCAATGGAAAAAATGTAAAAGCTAATGCAAGAGTCCTGCAATTTTTTTTCTCATCTACTCAAAGTCCCTGTATTTACATCTCACTGCAGTAAACATTTTTACTTTTTGTTTTTTCTAGGTTAGACTATATTAAACTTGGAAAGCAATTCATTTCTCCTTAGATGAAACTTCCAAAATAATCTGACCATTTTGCCAGACACAATACATTTTAGCATTAAAAAAGACAAAACACAAGTTTCCTGAACATGACTTAGCTAGCACTTAAGTTACTCAGAATACTAGACGAGTATCAGCTTCCTGCTATTTTTTCCCAGAAGTTTCTACAGTTGGACGGCTAGCAAATATAACTTCAGTCAGATTTATAGCCCAAAAAGATCATTTCTCTGTTCTTTTTCCCACAGTATTAAGATGCCAATGCTTGGCCTTATTCTTCCTGTTCATATCATATACCCATTTGATTGCAGTCATCAAATACTTACATTTAGAGCTAGACAACACAGTTTCGTATTTTATTTTTAGAATGTGCCTTGCAATACAATCAAGTCCCTCCCCAAACCCAGAATGGAAGAGAAATTGAATATTCTGTTCAAAGAAGACGGCTAAGAGAAACATGTATTGTTGTAGCAACGCCTCTCTCTCCAAAATCTGGTAACATCCTCAGTAATTATCTTTAAACTGAAAAATTAAGCAGAAAACTGAAAAACTTAAAAATATATAGAGAATCTTCCAGCTGCCTCAAAGAAACATACAGATACAAACTTAGCCGGAATGCTTGACAAGAAAATATTGCTCACTTTTACAAACTGAAATTAAATGATTAAGTGAGGTGCGCAGGTTCTTATTAAGAATGTACAAAGAAGCAAGGAAAGCAAATTGTACAATATAAACCATTTGGTTTTTCCATCTTCCAACATCTATTTCACTAAACGTTTGCATATTCTTAGCCTAAAAAAATACTTTATAAAGATTTGTGATATAAATACCACACTATTGGCATTTGAGAGAGAAGCTATAGGAAATAAGTAGTAACTGTAGAGCTTCTTAGAATTTTACATGCATGTAAACAGTTACAGAACATGTGAGTGACTATGTATTAATTGCCTCTAACAAGGACAAGACACCTAAACAGAAGGTATGATTCTGCTCCAATATAGACCATCTATATCCTGTGGTCCAGCTGAGTACTCAACACTTACAGGCAGTATTAATATAGCTGCATGTTATCCAACAAAACATGAAAACACTTTTATCCTTTATGTTCTCAATCTAGTGTCACATTTAAATTTCTACTAGTCATTTCCCTTACAAAGGGCATCACCGAACACTGCCTACATGAGGTCTTACTTGCACAAGCCTTTTCAGTTCTATTTAAGAAATAAATGTGCAGACACGTCCAAAATTCTAACAACTAATTAACTTTTCGTCTTTACTGATGCCCTTTTGTCCATTTTCTTTTAGTATGTTTCAGGTTTTTTCAGTTTTTGGGTTAGCTCTTCAGCCTCCAAGGAAAAAATTCCCCCAGTTTTCTCTAGCTTTTATAATGTTTGACAATGTACTGTTCCTCAGGCCGTTATATAAGCAGTTTGCCAGTGCCTCCAGCCTTGGCTTGCAGGAATTCCTTTGCATTGGTGGTAGCATGGCTGAACAGCCACACATTGGTTCCACAATCCTTTGCAGTATGTTAAATAGTCAACACGCCAGATTATTAATTTTATGTTCCATTTCATGTAAATATTCTCGATGTGGAAATGGAGTGCTCTATCCATTAATACACTGAGATTACACAGATTGCCCAAGTCATAAAACAGCCTGTGAGAGGTAAAGAGATTGCAATTTCAAAACAGGGATAATTTCAGCTCTTGCAGAGAGAAACAAGCTGAAATCTATTTGCCAAAATGAGTAATGGAGATCTAAATACTGATTACAGTTCACAAATCTATCTTAGACTGTATGCCTACATTTGAAATTGTACTCTATGTTCAATTCACAGGAGTATTTTTATCCCAATAATTTATTCCTAAATATAAAGGAAATATACACACAAATAAAACTATATGTAGTATAGACAAACATTTTTCAAAGAGTTCTGAATGCAATAGTACATCTGTGTTTATGTGCGTGTTTATTTTTCAGGAAAGTATTCAAGGAACAAGAAAGTGTGTGAATTATTTAACATGAATGAGCAGTTTAGTAAATAGAAATAGATGAGATTGTAGTAGCCATAAGTAAATTTGGTGTGCGTTAACTTAAACTGCTGAAGTATGCACAGGAAGGAAAGCAGGGAACTACCTTTATTTAAGAAAATGGAATTCAGAACATATCACAACTCTGCCTCATCTGAACTCCTGGAGAAGCAAAACACAGAACTTTCCAAATTCCTTATTTAAACTGAAAAAAACATCTATGCTAGATTGAAAAGCATCTACTGATAGAAAATCTTCTGTTCCACTAAAATACATTAGCCTGAGTGCATGTTTTGGCAAGACAGAGTAAGAAAGCCTGCTTTTTAAGATACTGGAACACGTGTATAAAAGCTTCTAGCTCTTGCTCATTACACACATACCCTAAGATTATGTATCATATACACAAAAAGAAACCAGACAAGTTCTCTTCTAAAAACACAGACCTGAGTTTGTGCATTCATCAAGTCTTTGAAAATCATCAGACTGTAACTGGGAATCCTCTCATAACACTGCATCCTTTTTTTTTGCCATGAAAAATAGTGCACTTTCCTCAGAAAAGTACTACTTTCTACTGTTACTTATTAGACTTACTTTATATGTTGGAGTAGCAATTTTAGAAGCATCTCTTCTACAGATTCCTTCAAAGGTGAAAAAATAGCTCCACCTTGCTAACCATACAGCAGTACTAGTATGGAAATATATTAAATTGAGCATCACTCTATTCTTTAGTCTTTTTATAAACTGAAACAGTTCCTTAAAGTTTGTATAGCTGCTATTGTAAGGTTTTTAAGATAACCTATAGTAAATTTATGTTTTAGTATGAGCTAGTACTCAATCAGCATATTACTAATGTCATCAGAAGTGTTTAAAAGTGTCACAAGTGTCTTTCAGAGTAGTTGTAAGGAAAACAACTATTTGTTGAAACTGTCAGTTTAAAATACTGTTTCATATTTAGTTTGTATTTAGTCTAACTCTTCTAGCTCTTTCCTCAAAAAAAAAAAAGCAAGGTATAAAAAGACTAAAGGGTACTAAACAACTGATTCTGCCACTGAATCTCCATTTTACTTTAGGCACATCCTTTATCAGACTATTATTCAATTAATAATCTGTAAATGCAGTGTTCCTTTATGTACACTTGGCTTTGTTTTTGAACAACTGGACTATGTTTACATATACATAAGGTTTGTAGACTAACAGATTTCTAAACTGAAGGCCTTTGAATGGGAGCATGATAATAATATTTGGTGTTTTGTATCTGATGTACTACACATATACCATAGCCTGGTTGGTTGGTTGGGGAGGGGGAGGTTTGCGCTATTGCCTGCAGACAAGGGTCAAAAAGCTCCTGGATGGGACTGTTTAGCTAATGTGTGAGGAGATGATGCACAGGAAGAGAAGGTTATTTTGTTCAAACCTACTGAGCACTCACCCCAAATTTCACGTTAGACATGTATTAGATGATCAATTAGATGTTAAATTCCTGTTCTTGGACATAATTCAAACCAAAGTGTGAGTCTCCAACATTCCTCCGTTCATAATTGCAAAAATACATTAGAAATAATTATTAAGATGTTATAAGCACTTTAGAACACCTTAGAGTTGTAGCCTCTAAGAGACTGAACAATTTACTTCAATTAAGAAACCTAAGTACTGAAAATACAGTAATCTGTTTTAGAAGAATGAAATATTAAACATTTCAAGAAACACCTCATTTACCTCCCAAAATTCACCAATACAAATACTTCCCATTAACTTCTTCACAGACTAATCACTTAGTACCACCATAACCATTCCTTAATCTGTTTTAGTAACAACAATTACTTAAAAAACACAGGCCAGTATAGTACAATCTAGCAGAAAGGGTTATTAGTCTACAAGCAAGGGACTCCACTAACATGGAGGTGAAATTCTCTGGTAAATCATCTCTTTCTAACACTGCATTATTAGTTGAAAGCAATATGCTCACCACAGGGCCAGACAATTGAACTATTTTTTCCACTTTCAGCAGTTGTACACTCCTGTAGTATAAAGTTTCTATTAATAACTGGCAGCTTCTCAACAGAACAGTAAAAATACGATAACTGAAATTAAATCCAGCATATGAGATAATTAAAAAGGAAGGTTGAAGTGTAGACTTTTTCCAAACAAAATGGAGGGCCAATTTTATATTTTGTGGAATTGTTAGCAAATACGTATCAGTTATTTACTGTGACTGCAGCAAGCAACCTCCCCTAAAGCAAAAATTTTAAATGGCAGACTTACAGACATGCATATCATACAGGCTCGGAGCACTTATTTTTGAAGAGTAAGAAGCAGCCCACAATGAAGTCATCTAACTTCTAATTAAACAAACAAACAAAAAACCTGAGTATATACATGAACTAAACATGTTCAGTCTTCTTTGACTATTCTAAGTTTAAAATCACATTTGAAAAAGACAAAGATATTCAAAGTTAAAATACATATATATGTATATATGTATCACCACACTCATTAGCAAGAGAAAATTATTCACAAAGTCTTTAGAATCGAACAAAATAGCTGCTCTTACCACAGGAGGGCAAAGTTTTTTTGAGGCTTATATAAGGAATTGGTAACTTCAAAGGCTGAATCTGAAGTAATCAGCTTTAACACAAGTGTATTTTCAGTCATCTGCTGGGTTGTAAACAGATCATAGATTAGGATGCAGCTGGCTTGGCACAGCCACAACCTCCAGATTTTCACATTCAACTACATACTAATACTAATCACAACATATAGGGTCACTCTGGTAATAAACTGGAAAATTGTTTGCAAGAACTTAGACTATAGACTGCTCATATACAACTACCAGTCACTTTAAGAAAGTAATACAAGGGTAGGGAAATCTAACTTTTCACAGGTTGGCTGAATGTTTTCTATATTGCATTTATGAATAGATGCGTTCCATGAGAGTTCATCTTGAGCTGGGACAGACCCATGACCTGCTATAGTGCTCATAGAAGCACAAGACTGCCCATAATTTTTCTGCTGGAAAAAAATACTTTTAAAAGAAGCCTCATGCATACCTATTAAAGCAAAAAGAACATCTTAATTATGAGTATATTGACCCTACAAATCCCAACCTAACCCACCATCTATTGCTCCTCATCCAATGGAAGTGCGGTAGTATTCCTGTAAAGCACACAGAGAATGTTAGTTTAATGTAAGTTTAAAGCTACAACAGTTCAACACAGACAAGTTAAGTGTTTATTCATATACTAAATGTACTGTGGAGTAACTTGAGGCATCTTCTTCAATGCACACATCTGGTCAGCTGGCAATAGTCTAAACACTTCAGAAGCCAAGAACTTTTGATTATCAGGAGTCTTCTTGAGTATGCTCTGAAGCTCAATTGCTAAGGACATTTTTGTCTGCATTATGTTTACCATGATTTAAAGATAGATAACACATCCAGGGTACCAGACATTTTCTGGGCACCATGACAGAACTCAAATGTTTAAAGAAAGGAAGAAAGAGTTATAACATTTATTTTTTTTCCCAGAATCAGCAGAAGTTTTAGCTTTCTACCTCTCTCTTGGTTTCTCCACTGGACGGACAGTTAAATTTAGTCCTCCATCTAAATAATCTGAAGCCTTTAGCTTTTTGCTACAAACCATAAGCTCAAAACTGAGACCAAGAATAGGCCGTTGCACTCCCAGCAACCTTAATTTTACGCAGAACAGTTCACTCTCCCTTAGTCTTCATTCTCTCTTACCTGTCCCTGTTCAAATCCATGCTACAGGGACACTCACACTCTTCCCTTTTACTCTACGCAAAATAATTACCTTTTTCTCCATATTTCTTGTCTACCAGCAACTTCCTATACCCTGTGCTGTCCGTGCTGTGTATTCTGACACATTAATACCTCTTACCCATATATGCTTGAGATGGATTTAAAAATTACTTCAAATACAGTTTTAACTTGCTTTCTCATGCAAACAATGAAGTGCTCAATGACAACTGATAAATTATCATTGTCAAGTTTAAGTTTCAGCCAAATAAACACGTTCTCATACCTCTGAAGAGGCAGGATTTCAGCCCACCTACCTCATTTGCCTGCTGAAACTCCCCCCGTTTCTCCACACCATTTCTTCAGCCTGTTTCACGTTCAGGGCTACTCTCCCAAGTTCTCATCTTTTCTCCTCAATGTTAGGCACAGGTTTCCCTCATTTTCTCAAGGAAATTCTTCAACCCCTACTTCCAGCACTTCTATATACTGTTGCTTGTTGCTTCTAACACCGTCCTTAGCGTATTGTCCCCGGCTCCAACCTCCACACAGCTTCCAACTCCCTCTCCCTCACAGCCAATGGTGAAGAACCGGCCACTTCCAACCTCTCCACAAGCAAGGGCAACCTTCCACAGGACACCCACAGTTACGGTAAAACCCCCAGCCATTTGCTGAAGAAAACCTTTCACTTCACTACTACTAACAGCAAGGTAACGCTGGCTGTTTTATGCAATCGGCACGCAGAAATAAGAACCCTTAAGGCGGCTACAGCCCCTGGCGCCAGGCGGCTCACCTCGCCCTGTCTCCTCGCGGACTCTACCTCAGCCCGGCCCCGGCCCCGGCCCGCCACCTGGCGGCGCGGAGGGCAGCTGCCTCGGCACCCCCGCCGGGCCCTGAGGGGAGGGGGCGGCCCGCGCCGCCCCGCCATCCGCCAGCAAGCGACAACGGGAGAGAAGAGGAGGGGAGAGAGGGGAGAGAGGGGAGAGAGTTCCCGCCCGGAGCTGGCTCGGCCCCGAACAGCCGCGATTGTGCGGGACACTGAACGAGGTGCAGCCACCCCTGCTCCTCCAGATCACAGAATCATAGAATCATTTCATAGAATTCAAGATCAGAGTCCGACCGTCATCCATACCCACTAGACCATGTTATACAGTACCCCGTCTAGGCGCTTTTTGAATACCTCCAGGGATGGTGACTCAACCACAAATAGAAAGCAAAACAATAGCTCTAAAATTGAAGAGATCCGCGGGTCCCCCCCACCCCTGGGAAGAAAAAGGGAATGAAGGGGAAAAAAAAGAAAAAAAGTCATTCAAAAAAGTAATTCGATCAAAGTATTACACAGATGCATTTGACTTTTTACCGGGCCGAAACATAGCCTCTCAGCAACTTACCAGCTATCCCAGCTCTACAGTGAAGCAGCCAGACCGATGCCTCGCCATACCTCTGGAGGCAGGTGACAGTACATAAAACCCCCAGAGATCAAGACCCAGGAAACTCCGTAGCCGTGAAGACTAGCGATGACAGCTTTGTTTTTCAGAAACGAACCCTGTAAAGATCCAAATTCTATGCACATATTTTAAACATACCTTAGGAAACAACTGTGGACCTGATGTAAGAAGCTACATTCTCTCCCTTCTAGAATTAATGATTTCATTTAAAACAAAGGGAAGTGTGCCAAAACCCACAGAATAATGAGGTTTGATGCGGTATCAATGAGGCCAGTTCCCTCTTGAGACACCTGCCACTGACCCCTGACAGTTCTCCACCCAAACTTAGCATTACAAATACTATAGCCCCACATCCAGTCACACTTTAGTAGCTTACCTAGGTGTTACATGTTAAAAATCAAGCACATATTAGGACTAGAAAATGCAAGAGTAGTATTTTCTTAAGAGGTATTAATTACAGGTAGAGATAAATAACGGCCTGCTCCTCAAAATGACAGTTCGGCAGGGGAGGAGGGTAGAAATAGTGGGAATATCTATTAACCTTTGTAGTTTAGAGAAGGATGCACAAGGCCTACTCTGAAGAAACAAGTTTTTAAGGGACTGTATTGTAATGCAATTAAGACCTATATTTTCCCTGCAGATATGAAAATCTTGCTGTTCAAGAGTGAAGTCAGTACCATGAAGATTCTACTGTCCTCAGGGTAAAGACTCCAGGTGGATTCTCTGGGACAGCGCAGGCCTGTAGAGCTCGTGAGCAGAGACTTCCTTGCCTCTTCACCTATGCTTCTGACAATCCCATTAAATGTTTCTGTATCTGTTTGACATCATGATTCTAAGCTCCCTCCCAAATCATGTTATGCCAGCTCTTTAGGATATACAGCTAACAACCATGCTCCCCACCATTTGGAGAGAACACCGTACAAATTACCTGAATCATTTCCATAAGAGATTAATATTTTATACAACCTGTAAGTGTTGCATATATTCTGAGAAGTAAATATGCAGTTTCTTTGTAGGTTTGGATACTCAAGATAAAAGTGATTTAAGTATTTACTCCTAAGGTCATGAGTCTTAGAGAAGAAAAGTCTCTGGCTCCTTGAAAGCAGAAGAGTTCAGCTACTAATTTCCCCTTGCATCAGTAATAATACTGTCTTCTTTCCCACATTTTAGTGTGAGAATGTGATGACGCGGCTGCTATTAAAAAACCAACAACTTAATTACACTACTTCTGGTAGCATTCCAAGGTTAGAAATAAAACATTTCATATTTAACGTCTTTAAATTATTTTTCCCTTTGCAATGCAAGTTCGACACAGCTCTCACATTTAAAAACCCACAAATTTTGGCATACCTTCAAACAGGTTATTGCTTTGTTTAAATGACAGTGGTTCCCACTCTAATGTAAATACAATCTGATGAAGCCTTTTTAATATTCCACTTTTCCACAGCAATGGTTTTGAACTTACTGATTTGTAGAACTCTCTTCTCCCCGCCCCCCCTCCCCAAGGGAAACACATAGTGATTTAAATCTTATGACAACAGGCTTGCTTTTCTTGGTTACATTTCACAAATATCTTGAAAGTAGTCCATGAACCAAAAGGGTCTGCTAATGACAGGCTGACAAAAAAAATTGTTATGACGAAAAAAGGAGAGTTCATTAAAAACATTTCAGAAGCTAATAAATAAAACCAAACCAGTTCCTAAGAAAATGTCTTTAATTTTCATTTTATGGAAATACATATTTTGGTTTTATTTCCATGATACAAAAATGTTAAATATCAAACATTTTCTGAAAACTACCAATGCAGATCCTTTTTTAAACAAATACAGGACGGTGCAGTTAGCAGGTTTGTCACAGGTACCAGAAAACATTTTTACAAAAACCCCACAAGCTGGGGAAGAAGGAGGGAAAAAACAGATCAAGACTTAAGAGTGGAAACAGCAATAAATGAGAAAACAAAGAATAACTACCTCCCACCGGGAAATTAATGTTTGAGAAACTTTTAAGTTACAGTTTCTTGAAAGGGTAAGGTATGCATAAAGTTGGTATTTAGATGAATACTGGCTGCACAAGGGGTGGGGGGGTAGAGAATGGAAAACTAAAAAAGATTTCCAGAATGCAAAACTGCAGTTCTACCTGTTTCAAGAATGCTGACAGCATACTGATACTGCCTGAAAAAATAGCTAAAGATTAGGAGATTTGTGGTAACTCCCCTCAAGCACAGGAAATAGCCTAGCACAAAATCATAGAGTGCCAGTTCTTTTTTGTACATTTCATAGCCAGCATGCCAAAGTAGGTGGCCAAAATACATTTAGTCTTGCTTCTTAAATCTAACATCATTTACAACAGCAAGGATTTCACATGATCAACAATGACTCATATACTAGTTAATATATGCACAAGTAAAATTGACAGTGATTGTTCAATGAACAGTTTAAAATAATTAAACTGATTTTCAGGACACATACTGTTTTGTTAACACCACTTTATTTAAATAAAGTATGGCTTCCAAGAGGTGTATTCTCACAACTGCTTTCAATCAATTCCACTTGTTAAGGCAGTTGTTTCCTACCATGTTTCAGGGACTTCAAAAATTCCAGTGGAACTAGCTGTGAGGCTTCCTAAAAGACAGTCATGGAACAATATATTAAAGACTTCAATATACAAACACTGAAAGGAATAAAAATTAAATTAAGGATATTTTTATTCTTTCAGAGCATACAAAGACGTATTTTCTCCACCAGAGTGAGGCCCTAGATACATTACTGGCAAGTCAATACTTACAAAGGCAAACCAAGAGATTGTTTGTGATTAGGCACTTAAAAAAAAAAGTTTAATGTCAAGTTTCTTACCTAAATAGTAAATATTGGATTAAAAATATTAATTAATTGCAAAATTCAAGTAATTTTGGTTTTGCAATAACTGGGATGATAAAGTTAAATAATACTATTTTCCCAAGTGTACTTCCAGTTATTCTTGTTTAAGACATTTAAGACAATGAAGAATATTTCCAGACCAAATTAGATGGAGAAGAAAGATGAATCACACAAATACCAATAATGTATATTTCCATAATGCCAAATACAGAGCATGAACTTTATACTTGGAATTACAGTAGACAAGTCTTGTCATTTTGCATATGCTTGCATGGCCCAATTGCCCTATTGAACTACAAGAGGGAAGCAATTTCCAAGCACAGCTTTTGAATCAGCTAAGAAAGATTTTACTCTACCAAATCAGGAGAAAGGATGCTCGGTATACAACACCACTTTCTGGATAAAAGTGGCTAGCGCAGGTATTTCAAATGAAATTTTAACTATGAATATTAATATTTGAAAATACTTCAATACAGGCAGTGTTCCAGATGACCAATAATTAAGACACGATTTAATTTAATACAGTCTAACCAATTTCTACAAGAAATTACTAACAAAAGTTGAAACAGAGTCAACAATAAATAGATCAATAAAAGTAAAATCTTCTGAGGTTTAAAATCATGTGACCTAAGTTTATTTAATTATTTTTTTTCCCCAGGTTGCAATGACTCACACAACCTCGCAAAAAAATCAGGCGAAACACAGCCATCTGATTGTCACCTGCCTATGTTCAGTCAGACATACAGTTCCAAGTACTTTGGCTAAAAATTATGTAGGTATTAAAGTCTGCAAAAAACCCCTTACATCAACCCTAGGTGAAAAGTCTTCAACCAAATAAAGAACAATAAAGGCTGTGGTTACAAACACCACGCAGAACATTGCATATACTAATGTATACATCAAGACAGCTTTTAGAAGAAAGAAAAAGATTATTTGGGTTTATAATTTGTATTAGAAACACTATTCATTTTTCAAGCATTACATTGTGAGTTCTAAACCAGATTAAAAAAAAAAGAAAATTTATAAAATACATAACAGAAGAAAGACAAAAAATGTTATCACTTGGGCAAATCCACAATTTGACACTTCTACAACAAAAAACTACTATTTCTTCTACTTTTCAAAATCTGCATCTCCTGAAAGTGAGATTCCTTAAGCTTCAACAACTAGCAGTCCATGAAATGTGAATGATCTGTTTACAGTCCAGTATGCCTTTCAAATAAGCAAAGGCTTCCTCAGAGCATGTGGTAGACTACAAGAACTGTTAAGGGAGAATATGACCCACCTCTCCAAAATGTTTGGAAAAGATTTTAAACACACTCACTTTTCATCATTGTCTTACCAAGTCTAATCAAAAAAAAAACCACAGTGAAGTGATTTGTAAATGCAAAGCACCCAGAAAGCTAAAGGGCCTACATAAGTTTAAGGGCCCAGTAGATCAGCATCTGTCTGGCAGCTTACTCCTTCATTGAGTTGTCTCAGAAAGTCAACACATGCTCAGGAGATGTTCTAGAGAGGAAAGGGTTTCAGTGGAGTTGCAGCCTAGTTATTTATACCGAAGGCTATAAACCAGCAGTCTGACTGGGTCCAAGTGCACTCAGCCTAAAACAGCACTGTGGGAAGTGGTGTGCCAGAGAAGTGGTGACGGGCAGGCAGGTAGACTGTCAAAGTTTTGGCTTAATTGTAGAGGTAAATAATATTCTGAACAGACTGAGAAATTCCATTGTTTTCTCAACTTACAGATATATCTTATCTCACAAATAACTCTAAAGAAAGAATGTTAGTGCAATATTATGAGGATATATAATCTTAAAGTGCTAATTAAAAGGGTACATACAGTAGCTTTCAGGGCAGCAGTCAGGTTTATTAAAACTAGACTCATTTGCAAGCAACTGAGATTGTCTAATGACGCCCATCTGGCAGGTTATCCTGGTTTCGGCTGGGATAGAGTCAGTTTTCTCCTAGTAGCTGGTATAGTGTTGTATTTTGGATTTAGTATGAGAATAAAGTTGAGAACACACTGATGTTTTCAGTTGTTGCTAAGTAGTGCTTATCCTAAGTCAAGGATTTTTCAGTTTCCCCTGCTCTGCCACTGAGCAGGTGCACAAGAAACTGGGAGGGAGCATAGCGGAGCCAAACTGGCCAGAGGGATATTCTATACCATATGATGTCATGCTTAGTATATAAACTGGGGGGAGT
>JAVJGG010000061.1:8202451-8231574 GCA_035590195.1 Aviceda cuculoides | reverse complement strand
GGGAGGAAAGGGGGGAGGTGTGTGCAATTGCTGCTCAGGGTCTGGCTGGGCATCAGTCACTTGTCTATCTTGGGTTATATTTCACTCTCTCTGTTATCTTCCTTTTCATTACTTTTTTTTTTTTTCCCCTTAAAATTTCAGTTTTTAAACTGTTCTTATCTCAACCCACGAGTTTTACTTTTTTTTTTTGATTCTCCTCCCCACCCACTGGGGGTGGGCAAGGAGTGAGTGAGCAGCTGCATGGTGCTAGTTGCTGGCTGGGGTTAAACCATGACACAGGTCAAGCTACACTCATTCGAGTATACTATGACTCCATCCAATCAAGCTTAAGAGAAAATGTCCACATTAAGTTAACCTGACATTTTGTGATAAAATACTGGATTGACAGGGAAATCTACTCTAGAATCCTACTTCCATAACTCCTTCAATTTAGCTTACAATATGCAAAACATATTGGGTAACCTTGACTAAAAAGTCACATAAAAAAAAAGATTAAGAATAGCTAAAAATATTTAAAGAGCTTCATTTTAAGGAAGAAAGTAAGCAAGTAAGAAATCAACTACATCCTGCTTCCTTTGGTTGGTCTCAGGTGGGGTTTTGTTTGTGGCTTTTTTTTTGTTTGGGGTTTGGGGGTTTTGGGGGGTTTGTTTTTTTTACAATTTTTGTATGATGCAATTTTCAGTTTAAATAACTTTTCTGCATTTCTATGAATCTAATGGAGTAAGTCACTGTTATAAGTTATTTTGCACCAAGTTAAGACATTCAAGAAAACAATTCTGATCAGGCCTAGGGTAGTTCCCAACTGAGGATAAAACCATGCGCACGAACATTACGCTTACCTGCTGGAACTTGTTCTGTCTTGATCTTTTTGAACTTTTTGGCTCTCTTCTTACCATCTGCAAGGGACTCTGCACAGGAGTCTGTCTGATCATACTCTGGATCTTGGCCTTCTCCCTCTTCCATATCATCAGAACCAGTTTCCTCCTGAATGGGACTCATGCTTCTCTTTCCTACTGTACTGGTACCTGTAAAACTGAAATGTAGAAGAAATATGATTATGAACAAGTCAAGAATAACTATTACATCGGTACTAGTTGTTATACATCTGTTAAATTCTTATGAAGGCAGTAGAATAAACTATAGTAAGTGGTGTACCATGAAATTACATTAGCTGGAAGATCTGACTTAACTGTAAAATTCCATCAATTGGCTATCTGATCCAGTCTTATGTAGATGAAGGTATTAATTCTTTGTACTACAGATGTTTCAGGCTTAGCTGCTATTCTGATGAGATCACTCAGCTCAAATCTAATTAAAGCTGTTCTCTATCCCTGCTTAGTTTTAATTTTTATTCTCTTAGTTACAAAAGCTCTTGTAAAGCATTCTCAATAGACACGAAGTTATACACAACTGTTAAGCCTCAAACACACATCTTGATATTGAAGGATTCTACATGCTAACTTCATCCTCTCTCCTGGCACTATACGCAGTTTTGAAAGCATTTCTACTATATAAACATAGAGAAAAACATCAAGCTCCATATAATAAACTTTAAATCAGAGTCCTACCATCCAACAGGCTAGTAAAATAAAAAGCACAAAAAATTGCACACTCATTCCATAGGTAGTATTTGAATGAAGCCTGACTAACACAGCACGAAGATGAACTTAGAGCTCCATTTCATTCAGCATACATTGAAATAACACTGCATAGATTTTCATTTGACTGGAATGCTATTGTTAAGTTTCCTTGAAAGACAAATGACAATATGAAAATCAAATTAACATAAGTATGAGAAAGAATACAGTAGCAAAGGGGCTAATTAAAAAAATAGTTCCCATTACAAACTTCTAGATAAGTGAATATCAGCTACTTAAATGCCTGGTTTAATGCACTTTTAGAACAGCCAATTTAAAAAAAAGGTAGGTTTAGACTCACAAACCTTTAGTTTTTCATCAAGAACTACACAAAATGGCTGTACACATCTAAGCTATATTCTATTCTTTTATTTAAACAAGAATTAATACCAAGCTTAACAAGCTATTTTATTTTTTCTTTCTAATCAATAATAGCAAGGAATTATGGTGTTTCAATAAGGTTTCAGCTAAAGGACTGTAAAATTTGGCTGTATAGTTTTGGCTTTGAAATGGAATTTTTTTCAGTGGAACATTTTGCAATTTAAAGCAGATTCTTTCTGGGATGTCCAAAGGCAATAAACAAACATGAAACATATGATTACACCGCATGCTCTTACTTCCACTTTAGGAGCACAAACACCATTTACTTTGATGAATAACTGGCTTTTTCTCCAAACATTCACACACAGAAGGCTTTCTTGCATGATTTCTTAGAAATCATGATTTCGAGTCACACCGCAACTACCATCAATAGAAAAACGCAAGCCAAAAAAGCTGGATAGAACTGTTTATCCTACATACACACTTCAATATTGTAAAACAGGCAAAAACTACATTTGGAAAGAAAAAAAGTCTAGTGACGAAAAAGCATTTAGAAAACGAAAAACTACTACATATCTTCTTTTTAAAAAAACACTGTTTAGAAAAGTGTGTAAGAATTCTACTTTTGGGAAAGCTACTCTGAAAAATACATAAGGAAGAACAATTCAGGAGCCATAAATTACAATCCCAGGATTTCTTAGACATAATATGAGCACTTGGCTGGTAGAAGGGAACTTGCAGTCACTGTAGGAAGATGCACTCTTTTTGAAAGGTCTTATGGCTGAATTTAATTTTTTTCAACTTAAACACTTGAGAAGTTATTGCAAATAAAGATAAACGAGTTCTTGACCTTCAGTGCGCGTTTAGGTTTGTACCAAAGTACAAAATAAAAATTAATTTTAGGCCTTATGCTCTTGCAGCAGACACCTTAAAGGGAAAAAAAAAAACAACACCAAAAAATCAGCAGCACAAGATCCAAAATACATATATTTTATAATCAAGAACTGTTGACTTCTTGCTTTCTCCCAAAATATTAATTTTATTCTACATTAATTCATTGATGGCATGGCTTCTAGATGACTAAGAGTTGGGTTTTTGTGTCTTATTCTTCTTTAACCTAAAAGAAGATTCAAGGACTACAGCAACATTATTCACTTAGTAATAAGAGCAAATCAGTATGGTTGTATATAGAAGTTAAAGCACTACGCCGAGCAAAGTTCAGTTTTCTAATTATACCAGCTATTTTGGAATATATATCCATATTTGTCTCAATTTCCTTACTCTGCTGAGAAACAACTAAAAGTGGAAGAACTGAACAAACTAATAGCTATCAGTAATTGTACAATTCAGTTACATTTTTTAGGATCCTCAACTGTTTGGATACCTGAACCGTTTAGAGACACAGACTTACAACATCCAACAGCAAAATAAAGGTGTTCAAGGAAGTGGTGCTAAAAACAGCACCCTGACTTGACAGGAGATGCAGCACTTGTGGTTTTAGCTAGAAAATTTTTAATGCAAAATGACATATCACTTCCCCATACTTCACACTAGTTTAAGTCTTTTGCCATTGGCCTTATTCTTTTTTACTCATTCTAGATGATGATCAGGAAAATCAGAGTAAGTAAATACAAGTAGAGCATGATATCTAGTTTTACATAGAACATACCCTATTTGATTTTTCATGCTATGGTTCAACACTGTTTTGCTAAGGAAAAGATGTTAAACCCTTGCATTTAACAGTCATGGCAGAGCTGGCAGGCAGTTATTTGCCAAGCACAACACAGCCAGTACTGTATAACACACGAGAAGCTGTAATCCATCCGTTTTGAAAGTGTGTTCTGAATAGCAAATGGCTTTAGAGAAGGGGATCTTCGTAACTACTTGAAGATTTGTCAAATGCATCAGTTTTTCCTCCACTTCTCCATCTGACATTAATTATCAGGCATATTGCCATTAAAATCCATTTTGATATCTAACAGTAGTAATAAGTTATATGGAAGCTGTACATATTAACTGTAAGTGATTTTACCTTGTGACTGCTATTAATTCTATTATACTGTATTTTCTAGACTAGTTCCTCTATGGAACTACAGTTTTTTTACTAAGACAGGAATTGAAGAACCTTTGTTACATACTTATCAATCTGTCATTTTAAGACAAAAGTTCCTTACAAGAAATACCCAACAACTTCATTACTGAATGAAAAAGTAGCCAGAGTATATTGTCATCACGGAGACAAACAGCTATTCTGCAGCTGTGCTCCCTGGCAGAAACTGATGCAGCAAGCTTATTAAATAATAAATAAATAAAGGATGTAGTAACATGAAGCTATTACAAGAGATCAGCTGCTAAATACATCACAGTATTGAGTGCTCAACTATATATGATTCAAATTAATCTGGACAAATATACACACATATACATGCACACATATATATTTGTCCTGATTGATTTAGATAAATATTTTTATTATATTTATTATATTCTATATAAAATGGTCATATATATTTAGAAGTAAAAATAAATATTTTTGAGATATCTTTGTCTGCAAACAAAAGGTAAATGTTCCTCTTGAGTGAACTGAAAGACCACAAGGTTTGCAGTTCCATGTTATACTTAACCAGATTACACTTAAGAGGAAACATTTACAAAAGATTAGTTGACAAGATAACACAGTCTAACTAGTAACAAAAAAAAAAAAAAAAAAATTAAGAAAAACATATTAAAAGACCTGCATGAAAGGGAATTTGAGACAAAACCAAATTACTTTATTTATGGAATAATGAGAGAACAAAAATTCATGTAACATCAATTACAAAAGAAGGTCTATCAACAAAATAAAGGCTGCTATCCAAGGCTGTCAAAGTGTTGATCATCTAAAACCAAGGCTGCTTCTTGCAGAATTTACAACACTAGAAAAAATAGATTAAAATTTTTCAATGAGATTAAGTGATTAGGCTTACAACTCATTGCAGCATATCATAATTTTAAGGAAAGAATTCACTGAAAATTTTGTTCAGCAATTTTCCAAATTATACATTTGTGGTAGTCCTCAAACTTCTTTGTGAGATAACAACAAATCAGCTTTCCGCATTTACTGTCTTCCAAAGTATATATTAAAAGAGTAAGTTGTCTGTGGTTCAAACCATAAGCTGCCACTCTTACCTTCTGTCTAGAATCTGAGACACCCAAAAAACAACATTCACTGAGAAGAGATACTTCCTCTAGTAGAAATAAAACTAGAACTCAGTATTTCTTTCTAATACAGACTTAATTATAGACCTAAACGTTAGCCACATGTAAACGAGTGCCAGGACAATTTTTAGACCTCCTCATCTCACAGCATGCACTCCCAAGTTTTCCTAAGTACAATAGCTCAATTAGACTAACTTCATTTGATACAGATTTTATCACCAGGTTCCTCCATATGGTTTTTAGGGATCAAACATGTCTCTAACACATTTAGAATTCCCACCGTGACAAAAGCCATGAACATTTGACAGCTAGCCAAAATGCACACCTGCATTTAATTTTGCAAAGTAGGCAAATCATAAGCTCACGTGAGAAGAACGAAATAAGTTTATTATATTTGTTACATGACAGATAACATTTACAGGAAGATATAATGAGAACTAGAACTTATCATTGCATTCCCAAGAAAGATAAAGCAGAAAGACCTCAGTGTTGGTTTTATGACCATCTAATTTGGTCTGTCTATCCAGGAAAAAAAACAAACCAAACCAAACCCCCCAAACAAACAAACAAAAAACCCAAAACACCACCTTACAGAAATGTAACTTGTGCACTCCACTGAAACTTATTTTTATATAGAACTGATAGAATCGGGGTGGGAGGGGGGAAGAACAGCAATAACTTGATAGATTAATTTTACAGTTATATTAACACTAAAAGACCCTTCCCATTTACAGCTACCACAGACGACCGAGAAAGAAGCCTCCTGTTACCAACCTATCCAAAACCTGTCATTAATACAAGAGGGTAAAAATGGAACAAGAAATACACACAGCAACATACTGTACCAAAATCAAAACTGGCATCTCCTGACTTAATTTTGTCCTTGAGTAATGAACTAAAATGCTTTTCGTTGTACTCCAAAAGCTTAAAGCAATGCAAGTATCATCATTTGCCTTGCTGTTTCTGAAGCATAAGGACGACTTCATCAGGACTGCTCAAGATGGTAATTTATACCCTTCTCTGTGGCAGTATTATCACCATGGAAAGTCATCCAAAAACCAAGACAGCCTTTACAAGGGTATAAGAAGACCGCTAAGTTTCCAGATGACACAAGCCATTCACAGGTGTCAAATAATAAAGAAAATAATTCTTTTATTTTGGTTGTAAGAAATAGTACTGCTACACCAAGCTCAGAAGCTGTGATTCAACCTGCCCTCAAGATCTCAATATTTTAGAAATTTGTCTGATCACGTTTGTGATTAAATTCCCTCTGCTTCTTTACCTACAATCTTGTGACAGGTGATGTACCACTACTGACTTATATGCAAAGAAATATGTACAGAAAAAAAAGTCACCTATTGCTTCAGAACTACTTGAAAATTGCTAGGCTTCTAATAAAAATGCAATACAAATACAAAAGTTGGCAATGCAGGAGAAGTCTCACCTGTTAACACAGTAGTATCGACTCTGGGAAACGTAAGGTGTACACTGAGTTTTTAACCGCTTTCTCTCCATCTCCTTCCAACTATCTTCCGTACATTTTCTCTTTGCCTGTTTTTCTTCATGTTTTTTCTCAACATACTCTGCATATGTCTGGATCCTATAACTTTCAGCATACCTGCTGGTGTTTACAGCTATGGGGAAGAAGAGTGATATTATATACAAAACACTGTTAAATGACAGCATGTCCTCTCCTGAAATAACTTATTTTGAAAAGCATAAGGCAGTGAACTATTTGTTCTCTTCATATAAACAAATTCTAGTTCCATTGTTATGTTAGTATTAACAAACAAACAAAAAAAGCCATACTCTCTTAAATTCACATGGTATATTTGAATTAGATATTCAAAACTCTACTCAGACTTCATACAAAAAGGGTTAAATCTACTTAAGACTTTTCTTTTAAATTAGAAACCATCAATTCTTCAGTCGTAACCCTCTTCCAGATTGCTTCTTGGCAAGAAAAGATTTCCTGGATTTTTTCCCTTTTAGTCTCATTACTTAACTCAGCAGGTTTATTTTGCAAGTCTGCCAGGAAAAGACGACATTTGCAAAGCCTTTGCCAAAACTCTGTTTGATTGCTGTGAAACATAAGCTTATTTGAGCTGCATTTTTGGTTGCACAAGATATCTGTGGAAGCAGCACTTCACTAATATCCAGCTGTTCCATCCGTGTATCTTTCTAATGTCTGGTCTCCATTTAACTAAAAAAGACTGCGAATTCAAGGTAGAAGGATTTCTGTCAGTGCAAAATTAGAAACGCTTCAAAAATAAAGACAAAACTTTCACTGCCTTCACTCAGTAACAATTTACCAACATTCCTTCAAGCCCTAGCATCTTCACAGCTCTCAGCCTTTAGTCTGCAAGCCAAGCTCTGGCCTGAAGCCATCACTGTAACAGATGAATCAGCAAATTAAACTGACTGTTAACTGGTGTCCTCTCCTGTTTTCAGCCTAACTCACTGAAAGAAAGTCTTGTAAACCAACCGCTAAACCAGGTTAAATATAAAACACAACAAAACACCCAGATTGTTTTTCATATACTTGGTCTGCACATTTTAAAATACCATAATTGTAGTGGAGAGAAAATTCTGATTTTATTATATACTTCCAATCTTTTTGTAGAAATTTCAAATGTGTATCCAACTTTCTGATTCTAGTTGAAGTGTTGTCATCTTGGATACAGGTATTCCGTATTACCTCTAGCCCAAGCACTAGAAATAGCAAGCGCCAACATCACAATTCAGAAAAGGTGAAGAAGATGGGTGGATTTGGGTTTTTCCCCTTTCAGAACAGATCATCTATTCTGCATATTGGCTATGCTACTGTGAAATTAATTACCTACAATACCAGTCATGGCATATAGATGCTGTTGCAAAGTCTTTCAAACATACATAAAACTGGGCAACAGCATCGTATATGGAATTTTAATCCCAAGAATAGATACCAGCAATTATGATTAATAGCCTCATGAGATTGTTGCACTAATCAAAGAGATGTTATGCATACCTCCTTTCACACTCCTTGTACTTGAACTGTGCAGTTACAGGATCTGTTTATAAGAATTAGGAGTGTATTTATTGCCCATGAAGGTATGGTGCAGGCATCATGAATGAATTAATAGTGCTCACTGGAGTTACTGCATGCCAGCCGACATTCCTCAGGGTAAAATTTGTTTAGTTAAACTCAAGCATGTTTTTACTTGCTAAAATCAAGCACACAGTTACCATGGATCATCTGATAAATAGTGATTTGTTAAAACACAATAACCATTTCACATTATTTGTTTTACTATAAACTAAGAGCCAAAGTTATGGCTCTTACATTTAACTCCCTGACAAACCCAACCTGTATTTAAGGGGGGGGGGGGGGGAAATCAGGAATCATCCTTATGCAGCCTAAAGATAATTTTAAAATACATCTGTGTAAGAGTCAATAGTTTTGAACAAAGACAACTCTGCTTTCTTGAAATAAGGCCTGTATTTTATAGCAACCCATATTACACATACACACACAAATACATGTATATATAATATAAAGAGTTACATGCTGAATATATCGCTTCATGCATTTAACAACTGAAATGAAGGCATATGGAGAAGTCTAAGGAATCACACACATAAATCAATCTTGCATGGTGTTGAACTGAAGAGCAGCTCCCTGTAAAAGTTTAAAACACATTTTCTCTGATGCTTTTTTGATGGATGCTGTCCATATTGCCAAACAAAGCAAATACAGTTACATCGCTCTGCATTGCCAACAGAAGAAATGAATTGCTAGAATGTTTTGTGAATTCTAACAAACTAAAGAGTACTTAAGTGGTTTATTTACTTATTTATTTAAATCATAAGAGAGAAGACAAATCCTTTTGTGAGAAACCTAACCTAGTAACCAACACTACATGGCTGCATTTCATTACACTAGTTGCAGCTGTAAAGTTAAGTTTCTGTCTCATAGTAGAATAATAGTAATTGCACATTATTTTAGGAAAATAATTTCTAGACAATGCCATCTTCTCTAGTTATTAGGCAAGCTACTAAACAGGCTGACTGTCATTGAGTGATCCAAGAGGAATACATACAAAGATACTCTTTCACCAAGTCCTTGCTCTTATGCAGAGCAAAATGCTGACAGATGGCCACTTACAATGTTAAGCCTCTTAAATAAATAGACAAATATGTAAGTGAACTGTGTAGGTAAAAAATCCAAAATACATAAAATAAATACACAGAACTACACAGATTAAGGCTGCAATACTAAACACTCAAGTTTATGAAATACCAAAGTACAAATTCACCTGTGAAGCCTTAAAGTGACCTCTGTATAGATGCTGTGTTTATCTTATCTGATCAAGTTCTACCTAAAACATGGGACTGCTGCCTCAGTTGGATCGACAGTGTTTGGTTAGTGAGTAGCTAATTCACTATTTTGTTTTATGCTCACTATTCATTGTATGGTTCCACAGCCTTATTTATTGACTTCTAGGGCTATTCATGCTTCATTTAAAAAAATCAGAAGTTTGCACGTGCACTTTTTTCATCATGGCATTGTCCAGTGTTTCAAAGTAAAGCTCATGAGCTGAAGCAGCCGTGCCCTGTGCCTATTTTATAAACAGAAAGCAGAAGTAAAGACTCAAGATCCCAAATTAGAGAGCATCTTTTAAATTAACCTAATTAAATTGTCCACTACACAGTGCATTCAATCAGGGCTGGCTTCCTACACAGCAAATGCATTAACATATTCCCAGAGAAGCCACAAATCCAAAAGAAACAGTATGTGATCACATGGCCATGGACTTTACCAACACGCAAGCATCATTCACCTATATTATGTTAAATATTAGTGAAATTGGCACTGTAATATTAATGTGTTTTTTTTTTTTTTTAGCCTATATTCAGTTTTCAGACCTTTAAGCATACCTGGACAATTTCTGCTGCAAGGCATCACACTGTTACACACACGACTAATTAGTTGGACCAGAAATTTTAAATGCACTTCTCCAGCCTCTCCCACTAGAATTATGAGAGTTAGTGACAGTTGCTAGTGTTGACGCAATATAAGAAGCATTGGGCACACTCTCTCTTGGCTTCTCTCAGAAAGAGATGGATGAACTTGACAGAATTCTCACTAGCCAACATTTCTGCTGTTTTCTGCTCTTATCCTACCCTCTCCAATTTGTCTTTTTCCCAATTCGGTCTTTTCTGCAATCTATCATAACCCTAAACATTCTTCAATATTAAACTCACTGTTCCCTATTTTCTCTGGCAAGGCAGTTGTCCTACCTCCTTTTTTAAATTGTCTATGCTACCATTAGGCACCAGTTTTCCCCAACTTAACCAAGCTACGTGCCATTATCGATTTCTGGTTCTTTATCCCACTTTTTTTTCAGGCAGGGTAATCCTTGTCAAATGCATTTTTCTCTAGTGTCAAACCAGTTTATTTTCAAACCTGGTCCAATCACAGCCTCTTTGCTCCATCTAAACATGTAAACTAATCGGTTCCCAATCTTACCCCCACCCCATTCACTAGTTCCTTGGCCATCCCTTGCCTAAAACAAGGAAGCAGAGCTGGCAATGGGGCTGGTCTATGCAGTACTACAAAAACCTTGGTGAAATGAAACCTCGGTCTACCTCTAGAAGGATCAGCACACCCCAAACGATCAAACAAAAACATATGCTAAAAATTACTCCATTACCATTAATTTTTTTCTTAAAATAGTCTGGTTTGAAAGCCAAAATAAAGAACACTGTAAAGAACAAGGAGAGCACCAGGACACCTTTCACTCTCTCACCAGACTAAATGAACAGTTTTTTAAAACTATGAGCAATCTTCAGGATTAGGAAGGAGGCAGGCTATACTGACTCCTACCAATAAATTACTGTAGTGAGTTTTCTTTCTTAGTGTTTCTTCATTTGGAGTAAGTCTATGTAGTACCCCACAGTTAATTGTGAATGGCTCTTGTTCAAATACAGAAATACAGTGTGGATTCAATCTCGATCTTTGTGCCCTCTTCTCTCCCAGTACATACAGAGAATAAAGTTCTAAACTAGCTGACTACTTTATTGTACTATTCAGTGATTTTCAAAATTTCACAAGCATGTAGAAGAATCTACAAGACTACAAAACAAGTATGTTTCTTTAAGCAGGAGAGAAGGATCCTGGGAATAACTGCCCTATGTAATACGTTACTCTTTAGTCCTGACAAAAGAGTAATTTCAAACAACAACTAAATGTAGTGGATTAGACCATTTTCTCAAGTCTGGTTACAAAATAAGTTAGTTAAACTGGGTTACTTTTGACAGTTAGCAAGTCAGAAGGATTCCAATTCAATTGTATTTCAACAGAGAAACCTGCATGTTTCCTTAAGTCCTGCTTTTAAAGTGTTGGGGTTCTGTTTGTGATTTTGGGGGGTGGTGGGGTGGTTGTGTGGTGGTGTTTGGTATGGTTTTGTTTGGGGTTTTTTAAATTCTTTTCATCTGGAATGCTCACACCAACTCATCACCCATCACTGAACCGCACAGTGGGGTTTTAGTAGAGTAAACCCATCTAACACTGTTACTGTCAAAACTGATTTAAGGCCTCGTTAATTTACCAGGGTAAGACACCTACATATGACAGAGAGGATTCTTTAAAGCCTTGGTCATCAACCCACACTCGCAAGGCAGCTATCTTGTTCAGCTGGATGTATCCAGCATGCCATTTGCTAAAGCTTTTATTGAGATGAAACCTTATCCTGAAAATGGTTTTCTCCACTTTAAACAGAAGTATCCTGCACAGGTCTGTTTTTAATAGAGATAAACAAATATTTCAATTGTGACTGAAGGGAGTAAAAACTAACTGCTAATTCAGC
The DNA here is from genome assembly GCA_035590195.1 of Aviceda cuculoides. Classification (NCBI taxonomy): domain Eukaryota; kingdom Metazoa; phylum Chordata; class Aves; order Accipitriformes; family Accipitridae; genus Aviceda; species Aviceda cuculoides. The sequence continues at coordinate 8,219,570 of JAVJGG010000061.1, read as the reverse complement.
TAGAGAAAGCCTGATTGCCTTCTTTCTATTTTCCGTAATAGCTGCGCTGCTGCATTGAAACCCTCTTGCACATGCCAAGGTAACTACAGCAGACTTGCCCAGCATTGCCCAATGAAGTAACACTTCATCAGTGTGCTTCTCAAGGTCCTTGTCCTCAAGGAAGGTTAAACAGAAGAAAAACCCTCACTGCAGTTTATTTAAAAAAAAAAAAAAAAAAAAAATCAAATCTGAGAATTAAGTAAAGCAAAGTATCAGGATCTCATGAAAGATCCTCTAGGATCATGCCGCACAGAAGCATCTTGAAGGGAAGGTCTTGGTTTCCTCTGAGGTCAGGAGATAATTAAAATTCACTTACAATTTCTTTTACTAGTAAAAACATCTAACTATGTGGAAGTCGAAGCATAATTGTTTGAAACTACAATGCAGAGTAATTTTGGATCCCAGCATCACTTAGAAAAATTCAAAAGCCCTGAAGAAGTTAAAAAGTATTTACTTAGTCAATGTACTTCCAGAAGTATAACTACAGTTGACTGTCTCAGAGATCAGCAGAATGATTTATTCTGTCTTTTATTCAGTGATAAAGAAAGCAGCTTCAATGTAACTATTAGGAAGTCTCAAGTCTTAGTACCAGTTGTAGCATTCAGTCATAAAATATGTATGCTTCAACAAGTTTTCAATTATTTAACATGCCAGTTTCCCCCCCCTTTCCCAAGGGAATTTATCAAACTTCTGCATATGCATTGCTCCTTCTCAGTTGCCCAAACATTAAACAGGTTGGAAGATACTGTATTTAAAAAGTGCCAAGTCTCAACATTTTGTTAGAGAACCTGAGGTTTTATCAATTTCACCAACACAGACCACCTGTTCAAACTACTCTAAGAAAATACAGCTCTTCGAAATCATCTGTACTGCATTTACTAAAATAAAACAAACAATACTTGATTGATGATTTTCACATCCTTAGAAATGCAGATGTCTGAAAATTTTTGTTTAGGAAAAAGAAAAACCAAACCCAAATCAACTGAGGTAAAAATACTACATTAATTTTTGGCACCCATGAAGAAAATCTTAGCTTTGTAAAAAACACTTTTGTTCAAAGACACAGATAGAGAATTAAGTACAAAGTGTCCAAGGACAAATTGCTATGCTAGGACAACATTCTTCCAAGTTACAAAATATACCTACTTTTTTAGTTAACTCCATACCTAATTTCACAAGCTACATACTGACAGCACAGAAACACAATTTAAGGTTGGTGAAGATATATTTCCTTGCTTCAAGGAATCTGTATACTAGAGACTGATGGAGAAAAGTAATTTAACAATTTGAAGAATCCATAGTCTCTGAATTCTATTTGATAATAGCAACCATCTGCAGGCTGTATCAAAACTGAAAACTCCAATTTGTACATGGTGCTGCCCACCCCTTCCTGTTTTTCTCTCCTGTATTAGCCTAAGATAGCACAAGGTGCCTATACAGATTCTAAAATAGACTTTAAAAAACACTGTCTTACAAAGATTGTCATCTCTTTTGACAACTGAATCCAGAGGAGGGAGCACTATCAATGTGGTGACAAAGCAGCTGTTCACCTTGCAAATGAGGGTGGCAAGGTAGAGAGCAAACCAAAATAAGTCTTTGACTCTCCATTTTGGAGAAAATGGGAAAATGAAGAGGTGATCTGAAAGAAAATGGTTTTACAGAAGAAAGACAAAATGCCAAGTACAAAGCATGGCAGAGAAAAAGGAAGGATCCTTAGACAATGTTTTAAACTCAAAATATTTCTCTCGACAAAGAACACAGATGATAGTATACTCCACTGAGACATTTCACACTATACGCATGTATGCAGATTGTTATAAAGGATTTTAACTCTCTTAAAGATGAAGCTATTTAATTACTGAAAGAATTCAAGCTACTTAACCTTTGCACCTCATTTAAATACCTCAGTAACTGAAACAAAAGATGTGAAATGTATTAATTAATTTCAAAAAAACAAAATCAAATGACAAGGTAGTGAAAAGACTTGCAACACTAAGAAAAAACCCTACTATACTCAGAGGGTATGAGGCAGGGTTTGTTTTGTGTTTTGTTTTAAATTATGAGTAAAAAATATGGTTCTTGATGGCAAGTCTATAATCAGCCCTCTTAATTCTGCATGAGTAATGTGAACGTTGTAAAATAGCTATCCATATTATCATTTATACCACAGGTTCTACTGTAAAACCAGGACTAGAATATATCAAGCAGTAATTCATTTTCTTGTTACAGTCAGGATTCCTGACACAAGTAGAAATTCACCACATCTCATTCCTTGCATTTACTAGTACAGAAATGCTTTTAAATGAACACTGGAGAATTTCAGTTTCCAGGAGTAAAGTGTTCAGATCTGTTAACCTACAAATTAAAAGTGTAAAGTGTACAGAACATTTCCTTTCTAGTCAGATAGAAGGTCTCAACGTCTATTATTGCTCAAAGCACAGACAGCTCAGATCTGAAACGCTTTTCAGAAAGAAATGGAGCCCATGGTCTGGCAAAATGTCTGATTTCATCGAACAGCTTATTACCGAACGGGAGAATCCCATGCCTTGCTTCTTAGCCCCTGCTCCAAGCCGCCTGGTCCCGTGCCCTCCTTTACAGTGTTTCTGGTGTTTATTGACCTGCTGATGAGCCAGTTCACATCACTGAACCAGCAGGAATTTTCCTTTATTATTTTTTCTGGATACAGAACCAGCAAAAGCAAAGCAGTGAGAACTCACTGTTAGAGTGGGAAAAGAGCCATTCCCTTTATGTAACCATGAAGGATTAAGACTGGCACAAACCACTAGCTGTATTTTAATACCGACAAATTAAACATTTCAGCTAAGGCTGAGCAGTTGCAGGAAGCACATTCTTACAAAATCTGATGACATTTCTGACACTTGTTAAGAACTTCAGAACAAAACTGCGCTTGGAGTCACCCTCATGGCAATGCTGTCCAGAAGACTGTTCAAGATTAACACAGACATTTTCAGTCAAAGCGCCTACTAATGCTCCACATGTTGGGTACTTCAAAAAGGACTAGCCAGATAATACGTTCACCCATCAGATACAGTTTGCTACAGGAATGACTGCACTCCATTGCCAGAATTAACATATTCACTACTGCATCAAACAATCTGTTGATACTGTCCCCATCTAAAAAGGCATCCCAAATAAAACGGAATCTTTAACTTTTCCATTTTGATAACCCTTATTACCCATGAGGAGTGTAAAACCTACAAGACTAACTGCTCAGGTCTTCCTAGTGAAACTATTTCATTCAAGACTTTACATAGCATACAGACATGTATAACAAATAATTACCAACTTTTGAAAAACTATATGCAGTTTCAAGATAACGTGTTTTTAAAAAAATCCAACTTGCATGAAAATAACTTAAAAGCACAAATCTACAAGGTGATTATATCTTACTACAACTACTACAACTATTAGTTTCTCATCTTAAATGCCATTTTGATGCAGCACAAGAATTCAAGCCACTCAAAAATTAACAAGAGAAATACCAAGATATTTTAATATATATATCTGCACATACATATGTATGTATGTATACATACATATGTATCACATAAGATTCAACACTGCAAACTTAGCATCATAGGCAAAGCCACTGATGCAAAATTAAAACCAAGCTTTCCTAAAACATCAAAACCTTGTGGATCTTAAAAATCCAAAATGTGATGGGGGGGGATCACAAAAAGCTAGAGAATCTGTTTGAGACTGCACCTAATTTGAATAAAAAGTAAAATAACTGTAATGGGTGAGATTTGACATAATAAAGTGTGACTCCAGCTTCCCTGGTCTACCTTAAGGAAGCTTCCTGCCCAGAGTGTGTATCTGACATGAATTTCACATTATTTTATTGGTGAGAATACAGTCATGTGAAATACAACCTTTTCAAAGAATCTGGGTAATATAGCAAATACTGCCTGCCATTTCCCCAAATTCAGTGAGAAGAGACTGATATGCACACAATCCCAAAATACACGGGTATATTTTTAAATTGTGGTGGTAAGCATTCATGCTACGTAGAAGGTTCTAGAGTAAACCTTATAAAACACTTGTAAACCATAAAGTCCAGACCTGTCTGAGAAACTCACAAGTTCAGAAAGATTAATGATTTAAACAAGAATCACTGAAAGGCCATCACAATTTCAGCTGCTGCACCTGCTTTAGTCCATTGCTCCCCTGCTGTCTAAATACATTGGTCTACTCAGTGCCTAGAGGAAGAAGATATCTTGCACACAGTAAATTCTGTATGAGCTCATGTATCAGGGCACTAACACATGGAACAACTTAAGATTATTTCAATGCTTGCCATTTATGACAAGCAGTTGCTTTTCACATGTATTTAAAATTTCAAGTGAAGTGTATTTATTGCATTTTAAACCAGCAAGAAAAACATTCTCAGGAAGATTCTCAAGTTAAAATCACTCTTAAATTGAACCAGCGCTCTTAAAATATTGTAGAAGTTGCTCATAATCATAACATAGACATTATTAAACTACACCTAAGCCTTAGGTAAAGGGAATTAAGAGGAAGTGTTAGCTGCTAAGAGAAAATAAACCAGTTGTATTTTTGAAGTACCACTGATAAACTTGTCCATTATTTCCGTTAACATATAACTATGTCCAATGTCTGAGAACAGAAACCCAGTTTTACTTTCAAGCACTTTAAAAATCTAACGTATTTATAAGACTTTTCCCATGTCTTAGAAATTAACCCACTCTCAAGTAACAGCATTTTTTAAGAGTACATTTTAGATGGTCTATAAAGACTGCACAAGTGCAAAGATATCTAAAGAAACCTCCCCTTAAGAGTGCATTTAGATTCTTTTTAGACCAGCGACCCGAATAGTTACTAAAAGTTGGCTGGCAACAACATTCAAGGAAACCATGAATAACAAGAGCTTATCATCGATACAAAGCATTAACTGAGGACTCACAAACTAGTTAACTGCCCAGAATGGTTGAGATACTGAAATGGTTAAACACTGAGATACTTTGTATTACATAAACTTATTAATTAAAATAAAATACTGGGTGTACTTTAAAGTTAACACAAGCTGAAGTTTCTCCCATCTTCCCCACCATTTCCAGACTACTTGTATGAAGTCTAGACCCCTGTAAATCAAGAAGCATTGAAATAGTACTTATTTCATACTAACCTTTCCAGGTGAAAAGCCAACTTTATAAATACACAAAGCTAAACAGTATCCAAAAGCAAGCTTATCCAGCAAGCTGAAAGTCATAAAAGCCAGAAGTTGTGCACCAAAAGTTGGTTCTGAAGTTTCTTGTATTTATCCACTATAAGAGTGCACACAGCTTTATCTTTTGCCACACACTTAAAAAGCACGTGCTCCATGTTTGACAGAAATCTGAGACGCCATGAAGTACAATTTGTCAACAGTAAGTTCCGTCTCCCACATGGCCAAGTAAAGGAATATCAACCATTTAACAAATTCTTATTAATCACCTACTTTGAACAGCAAACCTCAACAGAAAATAGACTGTTTATTGTCCATTATTGTTTTCAGGTGCTCATAACTTGGAAATCGGTTTACAGCATGTTGTAAAAAGTGACAAATTAGAGCCATCTAAGCCACCACTTTCACAAACTCATTATTGGCTTGAACATGACAACACAGCAGTTCAACAGTGATAACTGACGCAGAGAACACAGCCCACTAGAACTCAAGAACAATCTTTCCCCACTAAATATGCAGGTACGATTTGCATATATAGACATGGCAGGCAACTAACTCTGTGGTGATTATGAAACAGTTAACTAACATTTGTCTTGATGCATCTTCCACTTCAAGCTGAAGTTTATGTTCTAATTGTAAAGAGTAATATGATTTTATACAAGAACAAGCCTTTTCTACTTATACTAAATTAGAGAGTCTGCCAATATGCGAGTCGCATGAATAACCAAATAAAGTGAAGATTCTTGGACATTATTATAAGCAGCGAAATGAGAAGGTTAAGGGATTTGCTTCTTGTTTCCTGAGGTTTCTGTTTTATATGTTTTAAGCATGCTGTATTCAGTTTGAAACTTAGGAGCAGCTCCAAAATTGCCTATAAAAATCCTGCCCTTTCCCCTACTTATTTTTTCAGAGGAAAGTAAGTGGAAAAGGGAACAAGTCTTTATATACTGAGCAAAGATTCATAGGTCCTTCAGGATAACACTTTAACAATTAAAAAATTGGAACGTGCATTCTTCCTGACCACAAATACACTACTCATTACCACATGAAATATGAAGAGCTGCTCATTAGTTTAATTCAGCTAATCAGATTTATACTTTTTAAACAGAAAAGCATATGGACCAACATTTTATCAATCAGTTTTTGACTAGGTCTTAATGGTTACCATCCATGATGTTACATAACTCAGGAACACTGTTTTAAAGAGCACTAGGGGATGAACAGATACATTTTATTACTTACATATTCAAAATGGATTTCTTGGCATATTAACATGAGAAATCAAACATATTCCCAGGGTGTAGATGAACAAGTTTTTAGTCTATTTAAAATACCTGAAGCCAGGAGTTAGAAGCAACAGAAACGGCATAGAACAGCTTATACAAAGTGTCACATTTTAAGAGATCTGTCATTTGTTTGATGTAAAGGTTAAGCATAAGCATGAAAATTAATTTTAATCATCTGAAATGTGAAGGACAACTTGAAGGAAAAAAAATAAAATCCCCTCTTCCACCTCCCCCACCCACCCCTTTTTAATCAGGTAAAAATGAATCTTCAAGTAAAAGCAAGGCTTTTCAAAGTTTTCAAAGCTGCATGGAAAAAGAAAACCACCTGTATTTAGGACACAAGATTATCACAATTTCAATACAAACCTTAGATACAGTTACACAAAACTAGAAATATGGACAAATGATGATTCAAATTCTGTTTTAACACCTATAAAGTTGAACAAAATAAAAAGGCATTGGACGAAAGTTTTTAAGAAACAAGCCATATTCATCAACTGGTCATCCTGAGTATGTACATCAAGGGATGACTGCAGATCAGCCCTTAAATGATCTGCTGTTCAATTCTATAACTTTGTATTAGTTCAGCCAAATATTCAGCATTTGAGTCACTGCTGCAACTGAAAAATAAAGACACCTCCAGATCCGAACCAAATTTAAAAAAATTTGGTAGACCTAGAAACAGTTAACACTCCATGCAGATTACTACAAAACTGATCATATTTTCATAGCTTTTCGCACACAGTTCCTTTATTAAAAGAATGCAAACTAAGTGTGGATGTTTTTACAGTGCTTAGACTCATGTATAATGCAAATCTGACCACCTTACCAATACAGGAAAACTTCCACACACCCTTCATGTTCTCAACCCATTTATTTTCCCTAAGCGTTTTTGTTGCACGTGTGCTTTGTTTACTACACATATTAATACCAGCTCAAAGCCAGAAACAACTTTAAGAGGTAAGCATAAATGTATGTCTGCAGCAACATCTTGCATTGTATCGTATTGTTTGACAGTTCTCCAAGGCTTTTTATATAGTCCAGAAAATGCAGACATATTTATATAAACAGGTTAAAAAACAGGCCACATAATTAGTTTTTCCTATGTTCTTCAGTTAAACACAACTCAGTAAATCACAAGTACAAATAGTGACTTCTATTGCCAAAGCAGTTCATTAAAGAATTTAAGATCAGGAAATAGAATAACAGAATTGATTTTATGATGTATTTATTACATGAAAAAAACCCAAAAGGTTTAAGTGATTTTACAGTAAAAATCGCACAGCTTTTTGGTAATTGAGGTTGCTATAGTTTATCAGCTTGGTTGGCTGACTGCTTTCAGTATATGAGATTTTACTAAACTGATTTCATAAAAATCTATTAACAACAATAATCACATGAGCTTTCAAACAAGTAACTTGTTTCCCAGCATGCAGGCCACAGAACAATCCTCCCTGTTTGTGAAAGCATTAAAAAAAAAGACACACACACAGAGCAGTGCCAGAAAGATTCAGTTTAAACGTTCTGCAGACATTCAGTTCTTTCCACAATATGTAGTTGCTGTAACAAAAAATTAAAAATAAATAAAATAGTGGTGATGAATGTGTATCCCAAGCATTCAGACAATAGGTAAGTAACTGAGGTGACAGTGGTGCAAAAGTTACTGTAGCAGCATCTAGGAAGGCTTTCAGCTTATGAAATGATATAAAACACATAGGTCCTATTGAAAACAAATAGTCTCGCAAGTCCCGCTCAGAAAAAAAGCAATCAGCTTGAAAAGAAGAGGCAAAAAAAGGCACAGCTATATAATCTTACAATGACCCATAGGTATTCTGTACATCAAGGCATCTGAACTAAAAAGCAGAAAACACAGCTTTGTTGTATTTCACCACAAAGACAAATCCTCTTGCAAAGACAAAAAGGTGGAACAATTCCAACCCTTTATTCAATTTTTTCCTCAGCCTATACCTCAAACATGGAGATCAAACTCTGAATAAGATTAATCAGGTCTGAAATAAAAAGCTTCAGACACTTCAGGTAAGTTGCTACTTCGCAAACATATCATTCGTGATTGCACAGTTCAGAGTACATTTTTTCTCAGGATAGTTTAGACTAAGGCTTATTCCCTCCAATCTTATAATGTACTTGCTGCTGCATAAACACCATTTCCCTCAAATTTTGATGGTGAGCTCGTATCACAACTAACTACAGTACATACAGTTTACAAATCACAGTTTCTTGCCTCTGAAGCATTCAAGACGACACAGGCAAGAAGCGCTAGCAATGCTTTCCTGAGTTACAGAGCTAGCTAAAATAGGGCCACATTTATTTTGACATCATTCTTTATCTGGAACTTCTCACTGGAAGTCATATGGTCCTTATATCCATATATAGATGAAGAAATGATGGCTCTTGCTGCTATGGAGCATTTGCCCTAAGGAGGCTGCTGGTAAGCACTCAAAATCCTCTGCAGAGATATGTATGCATGAGGAAGTATAATAAACACTCACAGGATGTTAATAAGGCATTAGAGAGATGCACTGATTATGCATCCAGAACCTGAAAGCTTCTTTATTTGAGCTTCATAAGATAGATGATGGTGAACTCAGTGGTGTTTTCTCATTTTTCTTTTTAGAACTTAATCATGGGAATTCTGGTGGGATAGCTCTTAAGAACAACAAAATTTCAGCCACTTAATCAAAAGTGCTGTGCATACTGCTGTTCTTACTGGCTCCACAGCATTTGATGCAAGCATTTCAGTAAACAGGGATGACAGTACCATAAAATATGCCAAATAATCATGTATAATGGTCCACTTCCAGTCATTGTTCCCAGCAGTAAGTTTATGGGTCAGTCCTCAAATATATGCCCAAAAGAACTACAGAAACCGCTAAGAGCTTGTGGATCCAACTACAATCAAACAAAAATCTTTAAAGAAAAAAAAACAAAAACAAAAAAAAAAACAACAAAAACAACCAACCCCCCCCAAAACAACAAAAAAACAACCAAACAAACCAAAAAACCCACCCCAAAAAGATTGTTTTTCCTCATAACTAGAAGCAATATTTTCAGTAAATTCAGAGATGCTGGTCTCTTCCTTTGTTTTTTACTTAATTCTTGATGATTTCTCAAGAGCATTACTTATTCTGTTTTCTTATGATAACTAGATAATGTTTTGCTCTATGCTTTCAGTAAGCTGCTTATAATGGAAATGGTTCTTTCTAGAATACCTTGCAGAATTGTAAATAGTAAAATATTGCTATCTGTCCTAATTATGTGAATTAGGAATGTGGGTTCACTAAGAGTATTTATGTAGTCATGCACAAATTTCTTTTTTTGAACTAACCCCTCTCCTCATATCCAAACAAAGAAGCAATATATAAAAAAAATTCCAAACCCATACCCAATGAACTTTCAAGAAAAAAGTTAAACGTGTACACTTTCCTGTAGAACTTATGTCCATGAACTTTTTTCAAAGTTAAGCTCAGAAGTTCAAATAAAAACTAAAAAAATTAAGGTCTGGAGAGACTGCACATTATTAATACACAAACTGTAGACACATTAGCAGTCCAGACTGTTCGGAGACTATTATTTTGCATGTGTTCTACAATACACCAAAAGGCTCTCCACTGCATTTGTTACTTGCAAATGTAAACCAAACCAAACATGTATATCAGTCAAAAGAATATCTAAAAGCAAAGACCACAAAAGTCTTTGATAGTTCTGCTTTGTGCAAAGTAACAGCAAATAACCTCAATAAATACAGCATCAAGTGAAGAAATCTCTATCTACAGGTTCAGGTACTTAGAGGGTCATGGAATGAAACACAATACTCTCAACCAAGTCCAGTTTGGGCTTTTCTCTGCTGCAATGCATGTGCTGGTACTCTAAAAGTTTAGTTCCTGCTCTAGCATCTGAACCAAGCCAGTAGTTTTGCCATTAGAATCACAGACCCTGTTGGCTCAGAGCATTTCACAGGAGCCAGTTGAAGTCTTAGTACTGAAATTCAGAAGCACTTACCTATTTGTACTTGTTCTGGCTGGCTCAATGATACAAATGCTGATGTATCATCAATCCATGAAACCTGAATGTTACCTACAAAAGGCAAAACAAAATGATTATGACTATTTTTATCTTAGGCTCAGTCACAGATTTTATCTGATGTGCCATGACATAAAAGTCAACTAAGAGTAACTTCACCTGAAAAGGCTTTTGTCCACTACAGAGGTGCGTAGTACACACACAGTTGTACATGAGCCTAGAACTGTTCAAAAAGCAGTGACTGTTAGGGCTGCATATGCATCCCATATACCCTCAGACCCACTAAAATAATGACCAAAAGGAGAGACAAATCTAATAACTTTTTCACTCTCAGAGTATTCTTCTGCTTCTTCATAGCTTTTTTTTTTTTTTTTTAATAAATCTTGTAACAATTCAAGTAATCTTAGGGGGTTTTTTTCAGTCTTCCCTTCACGCGTTCTATATAATTCTACAACAAAAATGGAAGTAATTTTTTTTCTGGGAAATTTCAGCTCTGAACTAAAACAAAGAACAGCTCTTTGGGTTTCAAAACCTGCCCATCCTTCAGAACTGCAGCATTTCCTAAAGACACAGCATGGACAAGCTCCACTTACCACTCACTCTTCCTTTACTAGTACAGACACCCAAGATAAGAAATTCCAGTAGAGGGACGGGGGTGGGAGGGATTGATCATGCAAGTAGAGAACTCCAGTTCTTGCGACACTCTAAATCTTCAAACTCTGGTTTCTTTGGATCCCACTATACACCATCCCCTTGATGTGCAATGAAAACTTAATTTGAGTAAATATGAAGACAAATGCACAAACTCATGGACCTCATTTGGAAGCTGTTACAATGGAAGAGTGACTGGAAAAAAGTTCCTCCATCAATCAATCAGTTAGTGCATTTTCTATGTGAATGGCTTAAAATGTCACATTAGCACCAAAAGAGCTCATAATCGAGCAAAAGTGGAGGAAAGGATCCCCATTCCAGACACAAGTTCTTATTATAGCCTGAAATCCATTTACGTCTGTCCTCAACCAAGTGCTCTACTGTTATAATTCAGATAGTGAAAACTGGTGCAGTTTTTTCAGACAGACCAGGAAATCGAGTTATATATGTTACAACACCATTTAACCTTCAGACATTACAAGGTTAAAAACAATGATGCAAAATGGCTTAAAATGCATTTTATTTTCAAATGTTTAATCTATTTCAATCTAATTTAGCCTACAGGTTACGAGATTATAGAAGTCTCTTCTGAAATACAGCCAGATAATAAACAGATTTTCTAATTATAAAAAATAAAAGCCTAGTTAGATTTAGTTTGCATGCTACATATTTGAGGAGCCAGCTATTTAGGACTTTAAGTTATAATCATTTTGATCACTGCCAAAACCACACTTAATTCAGCATGGTTTCTAACATTACCCTATACTAAAGGACTAAGGCTGCTATTAAGAAGACCCTACACTGAGAAGTCAAATGTTAGAATTTCTTTAAACACTTCGTAGAGCAAATAAATTCCATTTCTAATAATTCAGTCTTTGAAGAACATAGATCTTTGCTGCCTGTGGGTAAGGGTCTTCACTGTAGGGAGAACATGCTTTTGGCAGGACGTTTAACATTTCACAACACAGGAAAAGCCCAAGCTGATTTATGATTGCAACTCAAAATTGTAGTGCATTTGGTAGTACTCTGATATCAAGTTTCCTTTAAATATTAGAAATTACTGCACAATTTAACATTGTTCCAAGTGCATTGACAAATTATTGCTCTGAATTTCTTTGTGTATCAAGTTCTCCTTTTTTGCATTACAAATTACAAAATTTTCTAAACAATCATGAGACATGTGAGACAATACTCTTCTGTAATCCTTCAGCATGGAAGTCGTGTCAAGATTCTGTCTCTTTCCTATATGTATAGTTAATTAATTCCATATCAACCCTGAACAGACCAAAAGAAAGATCAGAAAGAATAAAATGTCCTGAACATCTTGCAATTGTGCCCTTAGTGTAAAATATCAAAGAGGATCAGTGATGGACTAAAATCTCTTGAAAGAGTTCAGCTACTACTCAAATGGACTTCACTGCCTATATTTTCACTAAGTAACAATTAAAAATAAACAAAGAAAAATCCAACCTATTGATGGCACATCATTTCAGTACCAGAAACTTATTCATTGCTGCAGAAAGCCTGCTGCACTCTAAATGACTTTCGTATTTCAGATAATTAAGGGTTTCAATACCTACCAACATATGCTGCCTTTATACTCAGATTTATAAATTTTAAATATATAATTTTAAGAACAAGTCAAACATTAAATAGTGGACACTGAGCCACAATCTGAAGAGAACTGCAACGAGTGCTCTTATGCAATTGTCCATGCTTAAAAGATACTCTTTTCAGACTATGTCACATTTCGTTATTATATAGAAATAAGAATTTAAGAGAGACAAGATTAATAAATTAAATCATTCAGCAATATTTCTAAGCACTCGCTAAATATTGTGCATTTCAAAAGCATGGTGAAAGGACAATAAAGATCTGAAAAGCAAATGCATCTGCACTTGAAGTACAATATTTAGCAATCAATACAGCTGCAAGTCAGCTTACTGCACAGCTAATCCAAATAAGCCATATACGGCAATGTAATAGAATACCAGCTGTAGAGAAATAAACTAGAGGATTTCTCTCTCTACACTTCCAGAATAGATCAAATGTCTTCAATACTTTGAAAAACACCATTGTTAGCCTATATGACCCCTTGTCTATTTGCTACTATATGCAATGTCAAACAATGTCCCTTGCTAAAAAAAGGGTAATGTCAAGTAAAGAATTACCAAGTGAAATAAAACATCTTTGCCCAAATAGTAGTAGATGAAAGTGTGATCTGTTGCTTCTGAAATGAAGGTGGAAAGTAACACGCTTTTTTCTATAAATAAATTTGAAAATTATATATATATATATAAACACAAACATGCAAACAACATTAAAATCCACAGAATAAAATTATACTGATGGATTATGTCATTCAAACAGATCTTCCTTCCATTTTTATACCACCATGACCGAAGGTATGGAAAGGCTTCTGTATAAGAGACTAAGTAAACTGAGAGTCAGCCTTCAAAAGAAAATTCTAAGAAAGATGACTGTACATGTCTCTGGGGAAGATACGAGAACAGAAATTAAACGAAAGATGTACAGAGGGGATTCACTATTTCATTATAAAACAACTAAGGGACATCTAATAAAATATACAGGAGTTTTAAAATCAAAATAATTTTTCATATAATGCTTAATTGCAGTTAGGGAACTGCCACCAAGTGCTGTGGATGACAAGAATATATATGGGATAAAGAAGGATTTTAGACTGACTTACAGAAAGCTGTGAAAGCCTCAAGTGAAAAGATGCAAGTGTGACCTCTAGCTCATGAGTCCCTAAATTATAGATTGCTAGAAGGCACAAAAGTTGTTTTACTTTGCCTCTGTTCTTATGTATTTCCTACACAACTGTCAGTGGCGATTAAACACTTTGGATTGGTATTTGGACTACACAGACCTTCATTTAACCAAAAAGTTTATTAATATATTCCATTTTCTTACAATTTAATAAAATAAAAAAAAAATGACCACATTGACTGGACAGTGACTGCATCAGGTAATAGAAATAGTTGAAGCTTTTATTCTGCAAGCAAAGGTTGACGCATATATTGAACACAAACAACATTTTCCTGGTGAATAATTGGGAAGGGTTAACAGAGCTTCCACTTTTCTGGCAGGAAGACAGGTTACCAAGAAAGCAAGAACAGCTGAAGGAAACACTGGCACGAGAAAAGGAGGAAAGGCCAGAAATGCAAAGAGAAAAATAGAATTAAACTTTTAAAAACCCCACAAAAACAAACCCAAAAGAAACAACAAAAACCAAACAAAAAAAACCCCCGCGCCACACCCAAAAAAGCCCCACAAACCAAGAAACCAATGCTCAAAACTTACATGTCTATATGAACATAAGCTCGGAAGAACACTTTATATATTAGAAGTTTTCCTTAAACTAGACTGTTCACCTTTGAAAGGACATTTTTCAAGCTCCACCTATTTTTTTCTTTCTTTTTTTTTTTTTTAAAAAAAGTTAAACACTGAGTTTGCAGTACAGTGGTTAACAGGAACAGATATCATAGTGTATGGAACTTTTAAATGAGTCTCAAAAACACGCTTAAGAGTCACTTAAAACTCGCCTGTGTAGTAGTTTGGACTACTAGAACAAGATTTAAACACACAAAGGACTGGCTACATTTTAAAATAAGTAATTTATGCATCTTCAAGATCACTGTGACTCCATGAACTACATCAGCATTTACCCTCCCCTTAAAGACAACTCTCATGCTCTCACAAAATACAATGCATAGGTTTGACTACACTCACTGGGAAAATTTTTAAGTAGTAGTTTTTATAATACTTTGATAATATGTGTTTTAATTAAAGCCCATCAAAGATATTCATTTAAGTAGAAGCGAAGGCTACACACAAAAGCTGTATTCCAGCAAATACTATTTTAATACCTTCATATTTCACATCAGCATGACCAAATAAACTACACAAATTTAAGAATTAAAGAAAGTAAGTGTTCTAAGAGACTGCATAGTACTGCAACTACTCGTACAGTGAAACTACATTCACCCATGAGACTATAAAAACATCTTGCATGAACAGGTGTCCACTTGGTATGCTTGCAGTACTGAAAGACTTCAGAATCATGAACACCCCTTCTAGAGTAGCAAACGTAAGCCAGTTCTAAGTCTGACACTGCAGCCCCTTCAGCTGTTTCACTGCTTTCTTTAGAAGCTTCATGGAAGATTACAACTCTGCTTCAATTCATACTAGGCTAAAACAAATTCAAAATAATTTTTCTATAAAGTCAGATTAATGTTGCTATTTAACTTAACAATTGATTTTTAATCCAGGTAAAAGCTTTATTTAAAAATTTTGTTTAATTGTGTAATAAATTGGGATAATTCATGTCTGTTACTGCCCTTTTTTTTTGCTTTTGGCAAATCACTTCACCTCACATTACGCCACACTCTGTCTCTCTGTCCAGCTACAACTGAAAAAGCATGGGTACTCCTAGAATTTTGGAAGGCATGATCTGCAGTTTGTTTGGAGATACCATGGCACTAAGACCTAAAACAAAATATAGATTAAGTACTACCCAAATACCAGGAGTTTGTAAATCCAGGTATGAAAACATTCAGCTCTGAAATCTGGAAAAGTGAGAGAAATGGGAATTTCAAAACTGAATAGTATTTTGAGATGTGCAAGTATGACCCCTGGTGGTAGTGATCTGTGCTTGCGTTTCACACCAACACTGAAGGGGAGTTCATAAAATAAGAAAAATTACATGGCTAAGTCTTTTAAAGCCTATAGTAACAATGTCCAAACTGTGCTGTTTCTTACCCCTGTCATAGCAACTCTAGAAGAATCTCAGTAACTTTCTACATTCTCACATTCTAGGTTTCACAGTCGGGAATACTAAATCCTATTCAGCATTATACTGGCATCATGCTGCAGTACAGATCAAAAAAGTCATAAGGAACTGAGTGAACTTTATACAGGTCCAGAGATGCATAAATGTCTATTATATGTAACATTTAATAAGCTACTTTCAATAACATATTGTAAGTATTGCAAACAAATATTTTGGAAAATCATGCAAAAAATTTTTTTAATAAGAGTGTAATTTTTGTTTTACAGTAAATGTTTTAAGAAAGAAGTTACCTCTTTGGCGAGGAAAAAAAAAAGCCCCAGAAAAATAATTTCAAATTATTTACAAGCCCAAAAGATCTTTTTCGAATAAGAACTAGAAACCAACCTGCAATAAAAAAATCTTGGAAACAACATCCAACACAAGGCTGTATGAAAGATCATTCTTAGTCTGATTTAGGGACGCAAAGCATAACCACTGTTTCCTGCTGCAAGAGTTAGGTATCAGAAGATCACTGTAAATTAATTAGGATCTCCATGTCCTTACATTATAGACTAATACTTAGTAGAGAAACAACAGGACTACTAGTCCCCAGTTATTAGATAGGTTTTTTGTTGTTCCTTCTGACTTGGATGGTGTTCATAATCTTGAAAATCAAATTGGTGATTTTCAAGCTTGCTTGCTTGCCTAAACTCATGTAAGTTAGCACCCGGCTTTAAGCAGACTGCAGGATGAACCTTATTCGTAAAACCTTGACCTGCCTTTTCACACCAATCCCCATTCCCTTTACCCACCTATATAAACTCTTACCTCCTCCCAGGAGAGGTTGTAAATAAAAGGATCAAAGGTCTACGATATTCAACAAGCACCACATAAAAAGATTTCTAAAGAACAGTTCATCAGGGCAGACATTTTCAACACATCATTAGAAAGAAAGTCCACAGGACATCATTCAAAAATTACAAAAGGCAATTCATCATTACCTATACTAGGAGTAAATCTGCATCTGTTAATTTGTTAAAAATAACAAACAAAACCAGAGGTACTTGCTCATGGCCAAGGGGGGGGGGGGGGGAAAAAAAAAAA
>JAVJGG010000061.1:8187863-8199680 GCA_035590195.1 Aviceda cuculoides | reverse complement strand
GCGATGAAAGTCACTTTCACATATTCACTACTCTTTGACCTAGCATATGTTACTGAACTCCATTATTTCCGGAAAAATTGCACAAACTAGCTATAACACTACAGGACAAATAAACTAACAAACACAAGACTTATAACAGTCACCTAGTCAGCTGCGCCTCACCTTTTTTTTTTAATTTTTTTTAAATACAGTCTCCAAATACATCTACCACAGAAGTGTGACCTTATTCTTTGCGTGGCTTCAATTCTCTGCAAAAATGCCCCTACAGACAACAACCAACCAGATAGCTTCCTCAACCTACAGTAGCATTTAAATCTCAGAATAGAAATAAGTTTCTAAAGCAGCCAGACAAACATGCCGCCCTAGATGTACTTTCCATTTTGAAGCTTAGAAAGTCTTCCTGGTTCAGATTCTGCTGTAACATCTGCATCAGCCTGTTCTACAGGAGTGCCTTTCAGATACGAGACAGACTTTCAGAAGCAGACTCTTTTTTGGCAGCTCTTCTTGGCAAAGTATCAAAACAATCCTGTAAGTTGGCTACCAAGTGGAAGTAGCATCTTTACAGCTTAGCAGCTTTGGCATTCTCTCAATGACCCAAAGTATTTATCCATTCTTCCACTCAATATCAAACAGTTGGGGAAAGAAGTATGCAACACAATTAGACAACCATTCCAAAAGATCCGCAGAGCCAGAGCTCAGTTATCTGATCACCTAACTGCATTTAAAGATTAAATATATGCCCTTACAGCATATATTTTTCTCTCCAGTAGTTAGTTCCATCTTTCTAGAACTGCATTCTGTTCCTATTAAACTAGCATCTAATACAGGCCATCCTCCAGTCTGAGCTTTCTGATCCATGGAGTAGAAAACATCTTCACATCAATATTGGTTCCAGATGGGTATCATTTGTACAACATTTGTGTATCTGACTTCCCAGTATAAAAATAAGCTTTCATCTAGTTGAGGACTAGACTGACCTCCAGGGCTTCACATTTTCGTAAGTCAAGACATCAGTGGTAACACTCATCCAAAGTTTTCTCCCTCATAGTGTTACGTACCGTAACAATAAGGGCCTTTATATTAGTAAAATCTGTTTTCATTTAAACGCATTAGCAACTTATTACAGCCCCGGGTCTGTAACCTGAAATAACGTGAAATGTAAAAATATTTCAAGTAATTTTTTTCCATTTATGTTATCATAATCTCATGTGGCAAAAGAATTCTGATGTTTTGACTGAAGTTAAGTAAAGGTACTGCTGCACACAAATTATGAAGTGGCCAGAAGATTTTCAGAACCATTTGCTATTCACTAGTTTGCATCCTGGTTTTACTGCTGGGGTGAGGGGAGAGGGGGAAAGTGTTAAGATCCCACTTTATATGTTGTATGGTACCTAAGAATAATGACCCAAAATAACCATAAAGGTGTTAACTTCAAACTCTGTTACATTTAGTTACAATAGTTTAATGTGTTCTAGTCAATCTCCCTTATAATGCAGATTCTCTGGTCAAAGTTGAAGAACTTATGGTTTTACTATTTCATTCAAAAAAAAAAAAAAAAAAAGGTGATGTTTATATCATTTGATAATTGGCTAATAAGCTAAAAACAGCTGATATCCCATGCTTTAGATATATAATAATTAATCTGTACGCTTCCTCCTCCAGGAAATTTGTCAGAATGGTAGTAAGTTTACAATGAAATAAGCTACTTACAGTCTGGTCCTTCCAAATTGAGATATGGTATGTCCATTACTCTCATAAGAAATAGCCTGAAGCAAAACGGAAAAGCACCATTATTAAAAGGTCTTTAGGCAGAAATTTGCTAAGCTTTCCTTTTTATAGTTTTTTAGATGTTGCTTCTGAAGAAGCAGAATTAATCATCCCAACCATATCTTAAGCTATATTAAAACAAACAGAACCTCTAATTAAGTCTAATCCATTATCTACCAATCCAGATTCAAAAAGTTACTTGGCATCATGCTAGTAATTTTACTTATTCAACAAAACAAGAACAAAGAAGTCCCATATTGATACTGCTGAAAACAATTAAAAAAAGTAGGGAAATGAATATTTAGAAAGTAGCAGCTCTGCACAGTTAAGAGCCAGTTACACAGTAGATAGTGCAAAAGCTGTCATTCTAAATACACATATACTTTCCCATTTTCTGAACACTGCATCATGCTTTAGACGGAATGGATCTTAAAACCCTAAAACTGCAAAAGCCATCACAACACTTCAGTGGAGGTAACAGGGATGAGTCTTTTGCCCTTTAGCATGTAACTGAAGAGTTTCTCAAAACATTCAAGAAATGCTTTCAATAAAAGCTCATATTCAGCTCTGAAAACTATTTCCCTCCAAAATAACGTAAGTACCCTAAAATCCTATCATAGGTATAGATGCCACGTTACTGTTACAAAACATCTGCTGTATATAGTGTTCACTGGAGGGCTAAAATGAGTAACTTTTCTATCTTAACTTCAAAAAGCTTCTCAAATGCTTATCAGATTACAGTTACACTACTCAACTAAGTAATAACTGATATAAACAGCTAATAAAAACATTTTAAGTGTGCAGACTGATACGCAATTCCCTAGAGATTCTTTGTATCATACCACACTCACTATTGGTTTTTAAGAATTTAAATATTATGTCCTTATGGTTACTTGTACCACTAGAAAGACTACTGGAATGCAGTTGATAACTTGGCTTTACTATAAATACTCAGAGGAAAGAAAAAAATAAACCAAATAATAAACCATGGGCTATATGACAGAAGGTCTTCAGAGAACTGGCACCAGTTATGATACACTGTCCCATCTAATTTCTCTTGCTGAGTCTCAAGGAAGATATGGTACAATATGCACTGTGTCCCCCTGAGCACTGCAGACCCCAAAGGGAATTTTATCAACAAAAATTAGAAACATCAACGTCAATTAACTTCAGAAACTTAAACAATTCCAGCATAGCACTACTGAGTAATGAAGATATTTTCAAAGGAGCCAGACTTTCTTCTTATGTTTAGCCTTAGGTGCCATACTCCTAACAGCCTTGGCTTCGTTGTAGCTATCTGTACAAACAGGACAGAGTGACATCTTGAGAATGAAGCTAGCTTCAGAACACAGCTTCCAGAAGGAAACACAGAAAAATGTCCTTACTCTGACATATCCTAGAGATCCAGGGTTATACTGAGAAGACACGCAGTGCTATTGCTCAAAAAGAAACAAACAAAAAAAGCCATCCACCCAGAAAACAACAGACAGGAGACACAGTGACCAGCCCAGAAGAGTATCATTTATGAGATTAAAGGGAGGGGGAATACAAAGAGGGAGTGTGGGACACATCTTCCAGTGAGGAATAGAAGGGAGGTGACTATGTTCCATCTCTGGTGGAAGACATCATGTGGGATCATACCAGTATCACAGAGCACCTAGCTGGGCAGAAAAGAATTTGCAGGTTTGGGATCTGTGCTCTGCTAGTAAGCTGGACTTCACTTCAGACTGTCGAAAGATGCTCAGTTCCACTTATTACCTATGATTTGTGCTCATGTCTTCACCTGAAATAATGTCAATGTCACTCTTAGTAGGAACCACAGCCTTCTTTGGACTCCAGTGCAGGGGATAAGCATAGCCTAAATACACAGTATTTCAGCTAGTCAGTAAAAGCAGTTTAGTCTTCGCTGGATGAAGGTTGTCCGTCATCCATGCAGGATAGCAGAAGTTATTAAAAAAAAAAAAAAAAACAAAAAAAACCACAAAACAAACAAACAAAAAAACCCACCAAAAAAACCCCACAGATTTGGTTTAAGTTGAGCTACCTGAAGAAAAAGCTTTCATAGAATTCTTGGAACCAGCTACTTTTTAAAGTATTCAAATAACTAGTTTAGTTTCCTAGGTAGCAGTTTTCATAAAAATAAAGATGACGTTTACTAAAAAATACAACAAAAACTTCTGGGGAGAATACTAGTTAAACTGCCTTCCCCCAGATTTTATCACATTGAGGAAAGCAATACAGTGGCCAACAGCAAGAACAGACTTACATCAAAAAAAAAAAAAAAAGCACATACCTGAGATTAATTAAGATCAGTTTTTTATCCTCTGAGACAAATCCTACAATTACTTGTTTTGTCAAAGAGCTATGTCTTAAACAGTACATACACACACAAACACACACACTCCTAAAGAGGCAGTATAAATACCAATTTTATTATTAAGTGCACTTAAAGTACATTACAGCAGTAACTGCATCTTGTAGCCCTAACTTGTATCACATGGATTATGAACACTGAGTTGCAGCTTAATCCATACTTAAGTATGCATAATTAAGGTTGTAAGATTCCTCATCTATCTGCAGAAAATTTAAACTAGTAAGGTTGTTCTGTATGACAACATGAACCCTACTTTACATTAAATTAGCTAGATTTGTGAAGTTGTAGCTATGACATTGCTTTTCACTACATTAATTCACAACTATTTAAAAGCTATATTGACCAAGCTAAAAAATGTTATTTCCTACAGTGTTTAGAGGCTACAGCCAGATCACACGGTCAGAGGACAGGGGTCTGCTCCTCAGTATACAACAGTATCCTAGGAACTTTGAGGCATTTTGAGACAGCCACTTGGAAGACAATTGCTTCTGTGGCAAGTCAAGTAAAATAATGAGAGCAAGGCTATGATCATGCCACTTCACAGCAATGCATAAGTAGTCTCAAGTAGTCAACATTCTTCCTCTGCACTGAGCTAGGATGAAAGTTTTCACAGCTGTGTGATGAACTGTGTAGAGAAACTGATGCAGCTGAAAAAAGAAAAGGCATCTTTTTAAACCCAGATCAGTTTACTAACCCTGCTCAGTAACTAGTATAGCCACATGTGGCTGAAAGCACAAGGACAATTGTTTACTCCTACACTGTGACTGAAAAGCTATCAGTCAAACTGCAGAAAAGCACATTGACATTCCTTTGCACTAATTTTGCAAAGAAAATTAAATTAATATAGAAAAGCAGAGCAAGAAATTGACTGGTCTGCAATACACGCCGGAGAACCTAGCTCCCTGATGAGACATTTTCCACAAATACAGCACAAAACCAAGCTATTTGCACAAATTTTAGTTTCTGATATTCCTCTGTATTTCTACAGACCATCATGCTATTCGGCTCAGTAAAACATGGTGTTTTCGTTTCTCTACATCTCTTTCATCCCCTGCCTCCAGCTACATCAAAACAAAAAAACAACATTCAAACAACCCAAAGAGATCTGAAATATAGTTGTCATTAAAAGTTTGGGAGGGGCTTGCAGATTGGGGCAGGGAGGTATGGAAGAAGACATATTGCTCTAAACAAAACAGGTAAAAAAATTTCAAATCAACTCCGAAGTATGTAACACAATATAGCATTTGAATTATACACATAAGAGTTTAGATATTACAATGCAAAAAGTCGCATCATTTCAACTCATAAGTGTTCATCAGGGATTACTCACAGCAGATTGTTCACATGAACATGATTTTTCAAACATGTTGTATATACAATGAAGCATAAAGATTACAGAAACGTATCTCGAATTCTTGGCTTCTTGAGTTGTTTATCATATAACTTAACTGCATTATGCCTAAGAGCCAAACAAACCTAAGGCAAAGTCTGTTTTTAATCAGTTCCGCTTTTAAAAGAAGTTGAAACTAAAGATTTTACCTATGTTCATCATTAACCTATATGCTTGCCACCACTCGTGAACACCAAGCCAGAAGTTCCCTAACTTTGCTGACATAACAAAAGAGGTCAAAATAACTACTGAAAAAAGTATTACTTTCCTTTGAAAGATAAGTTTGTAAAAATCAAAGCTTGATTTTTCAGCTTTAAATTTACTCCTGCTACGCACACTAGTGACAAATCTATTCAAACAGAAAACATTTCCAAAATCCTGTCAGTTACACCAATCATGTAAAAGTTTAATCTCTAAACTGTATTTAAATATTAACACCTAGTGTTCAGAGATCTTGAAATTAAGACTTTATGAACAACCCAGAGAATCATCCAGTGGACTGCTTTAAAGTACATTTTCAAGACTATCTTGATAGTAGGTCAAATTGAGAACATTGCTTCTAAATAAATTGCCTTATAATAAACAAACTACTCTGTTCAGCTTCTTTCAGGAAAAAAAATTTGTGACAGATAGTATAACTTTCATTTGTTTAGCTTACTGTTTGCATGTTGTAGTTTGTGTTTTGCTTGAAGAACATGACTACAGCACAAAGGAAAAGGTTTCCTTGTTCTGACTGCTGCCCACAGGATCAGGTAGAACTTCTGGAGGAAGGAGGAAGATAGTTTTTTTTCTTCCCAGTAGGAAGAGAGGATCCTCAGCTAGGGAAAGCTTCTAGACCACAAACTAGAGAAAACTAGGTGTAGCAGGAAGCTAGCTGGCAGCCCAGAGCATACCTGCAAAAAAGCCCCAGAAGCAACATACTTACTAGGGACCTTAAGACAACTATGTAAATTGCACAAGCCCTGGATGCTACTTACAGGTACTAAACAGACCAAGTGCTGAAACAGAGATCTGGTCTGCAAGGACATACTGAACAGAGCAAAAGACTTGTGCATTTAAATATCTAACAGTTCTGTCTTCTGACATGTACTTAAATCTTTTTGCTTCTTAAAAAATCATTAAATAAATGGAGTTGTCTTATTCTGGTTTGTTATTTTGCATTATTGTAAAAAAAAAAGCTTTAAAAATACAAGCTTTGGCCTGCTCACTGTAAGGAAAAGGTGAGACAGTCTAATCTCCAAGCTCTGACTGAGGTGAGGTGGCAGAGGTTAGTTATACGAGGGCAAAGCTTCTAAGATCATGTCTAAGTAAAACATGGCAAGTCTTCCAAGTTTCCGTCATTTAAAAATAATATATAGCTTTTCTGAAACAAGAAGCTACAAGTTCCAAATAATGACAGAATGGATAAACTTTTTCTTGTAAGCAGTAATTTTCAGTTCTTGCTTAACATAAAAAAAAAAAAAAAAAAAAAAAAAGCTGGTGTTCTCCCTACAATTTTATTTTAAATTTCAAATTCTTTATACTTAGGCAATGTTAACTCTGAAGCCAGAACAGACACGGGCAGGCTTCCTCTCAAAACTTTGAAATGTCACTGTTAGAGGAAAGTCACATTTGAAGCATACATCTTAATTAACTTGAAAAGATTAAATTTAACATGTTCTTGTTGCAGTTTTAGAAGTTTCAGTTTGTACTTGTTGCAGATATGCATCTCCAGAAAGAACTGAAAGCATTTAGGTTAATGATTGAAAAAATAACTCCCTAAACTGGCATCTACTAGTTGGCATGTGTGGATGCTGGTGTTACTGAAAACAACCCTGTGATAAAACCTATGTTAAAATTAAATTATGCTGATCAATTCTATCATCACCTTCACATTCAAATCAAGCGGTCACTGTGGTTCCATGTTCAATTTAAGGAATGTACATACAATTTATAACATCTGCTAGAACATATGGAGCTACTGCCTCACATGTCTCTGTCAAGAGAATTACCTAACTGCTGTCACTATAGTAATTTGATTTCCAGACCAATGAAAGCTGAAAGCCATTGATCCCAATTATTCCCTCATTTGTGTGGGCCACCTGAACCTAAAATAATTAATTTTGCCAACTCCTATATGATAGGGTTTGAAAGAATGGAATTTCTCCTGAATTTAAACAAACAGACAGACCAAAGCACTAGCAGCTTTTTAATTTCAACTCCTTTCCCTTTATGTGACAGGTTATACTATCTTTAGAAGCTTCATAAGGTAAAATCTACAGATTAAATATGCAAAGATTCAAATCTGTGCATAAAGACTTCCAAGTTTCTCAAGTTTTACTTCAATTTATTCAAGTAATCTGCATGAAGATCCAATTCAAAAGCAAAATACTGATCATAGCATCATCCCATAAACTACTAATCATATATGTTTATTATACCTTCTTAAAAATAGGTTACCTGATAATGTTAATACAACAGATTTGCGTTATTTGGATTGATATTGCAGCAGGGATATTTCAGTTTTTCCAGACAGTTAAGTACACTAAACAATCACTAGTTTCTGACAGTGTCCTACAACATAAAGAACACCTGACCAGTTTTTCTTCAGTTCTACTACTCCCAAATCTTACTCCAGAAATAATTTTCTAAATTGTAAACATATTATTAACACTGGCATGGACAAGGCCATTAAAGCAGTCCAGGTACTCTTTCAAGTGTCCTTTTACAGGTTAGCAGAAAGTAAATCATTCTCTCCAAAAGAAAAGGTATTTACTTCACAAATTCTCTTCAGCATTACTAGCATGAACCAGAAAGCCAATCAAAACTGAAGTGTAAAGAAAAATGCAGTTAGCCATTGATTCTGAGGCTAAAGATACATATTCTAAAGCCAGTAATATTTCCACGTTTTAGGAGGTCTTTTAATACAAAAACTACTTACTTGTTAAAAAAAGGTTCAATGAGTTTTGATCTAGCAGACACATGGTTTTTCGGAGGACTGAGGAAGGAACCTGATGAAAGAAGAAGAAATTCAGTATGTAATAAGCAGCTACAGACAGCACTAAGGAGAAGGTTTAGAAAAGACTACATAGATACCTAGGAAATTAGCCATGGAGATAAAGCACAATCCAGTAATGTAAGCATCATATCCTGCTTCGTGAAGTTGTTCGGAAGCTGTATCATAACTTGGAAACCCTTCTGCACTTTCTGAGGAGAAAAAATAATTTGTAAACACGTTATCACAGAAGTTAAAGGCAGCCCTGTATGCTTACCCACACATTTATTTTGTCAGAGCATAACATCATTTCGGTAAGTTTACATGATTTTCAGAACTTCTGAAAACTCAGAAGTTCTGACACTTCTGAAGTTCTGAAAAAAACAGAGGGTTTTTTGCATTTTTTAATGAAAATAGGCTCCTAGGATAGGAACTCCTTCCTATTAAAAAGCTATTAATCCACAGATCTACTTAGCCAAAATGGAGTATTAATTCTCATGCAATGACAGCAGGATTCCTCACACAGCGGTTTTTTTTCCTGACTGTCTTGCATTTAAAAGAACAGACACTCAAGCTAATTGAAAACTCTACTATTAACCTGTTTGCTAACCATCCAATTGACCTATGGTCAGATTTTTCAAGATATTTAAATGATGAATAATATGGAACTAAGTGATTAAAGGATGTCTTTATTGACAATCATGCTTGGTGTTTATGTGAAGACCTTGAGAAGTATCCCTTGAATCACCCCTGAAAGTGGAAACCTTGATAAGCACTTCCCTGAAGAGAAGTGTCTGAAAGTGCCCAAGTCTCAGTAACAGAGAAATGTGTGCACACCACACTTTTCTTTATCATTTAAATTTTTCCCACTTCCAACATCAAAGTTATTTCACATCTGTAGCTACTTCTCAACCTCTAGAAAGCTGGCTCATTTTCCTCTAGAAGTTATACTGAGAATAGGACTGGAAGAACAAAGTTAACTGTTTAAAAAGCCAGAATCATGACCCTTACATTAAGGTACAGACTGAAAAGTTCTGTCAATAAATCAAATCAATAAATTAAGTTCCGTTTAATTTACTGCATTCGACCTAGCAAAAGAAACTAGAACAATGATGAAACATACCCAGGATTTAAAACAGTGATACAGAAATACTAGCATAACTTATACAATGGAAATATGTAAGCATTCATAGTTACTGTATTTTGTAAAGTGAAACTTGAATCCAAATTTCATATATAAAACTAGAGTAGCAAAACATCAGGCCTGTTTTCAGATGAGCCCCTGTAATATTTATTTAAAAAAATAAAGTTGTCTGAGAATCAAACAACGTTAAGCTATACTGGCTGAGCTGAAAAGGACATTTCTTAGTGCTTAATTATTTTTTTTTTTAATAGATACATATCCAAAAGAAAACACAAATGAACAGTTAATGAAAGTATTCTAGTATTTTTAAACATGCTTTGCTTTGGATATTGTGAACTACATCAATCATCTCTGATTAAATATTAACACTTCTGAGTCAGTTAACCATTATGGTCATACTTTGCTCAAGAAAAAAAACTGGTAAAATTGTTATTGTACATTACATCAGCAAAAAATAGCACCTGACAGCTGCCAAATTATGTTACATCCTGAGAAGAAGTTACAGAGGATATGCCTCTAAAAGGTCTGCATGCAACTACCGTAGACTCCATATGCATGGTACCAGTTAGGTCTAGGGACCAAAAGCTCCTACTCATTGTCCAAGAAGACTGTAGAATATCCATCTTATTATCTCTCCTGTTACTACAGCTTAAGTGCATCTTGCATAGTCAGCAATATAAAAAGTATCACTCATCTTGGTTTTTATTAAGCATTGAGACTTTCCCTTCCAACATACTCTACTGTTCAGTATTGCCCTCTCTTTTCTAAATCAGCAGCTTAAGCAAAATTCCAGAACCTTGAGATAAGCTTGCCCTTTGATTAACTATCCTTTTGTTCACCTCAAAACAAAGAAAGTTCTAAAGGAGCTTTACTAATTTGTAGAACACACATGACTAGTCACTACTGTGTAAGTTTTCTTGGCTTTGTTTGTCCAAGTGCCTGTTAGAGTACTCTGGCTTTGATCCGAAGGACAATCACCAAATGAAACAGTTTTAAAACAATTTCAATTACTCATCAAAAATCAACCTAAAAAACCAAAATGCCATCATTAGAAGATGACGACACTGCTGTTCACTGAATACATTCATTCTTCCGTTATCTGAAATAAAGTGGAAGGATTCCTACTGACTTCCACTAATAGTTATATTTAGAATGCACTATATACACTGAAGTCCCTATCATCAAAACACTAAGTATTAATAGGGGAATTTACATTTCAGACCAAGAACAAAAATAATCAAAACACTTTCTTTCCTCTGAAAGAGGAGAACATTTCAGAAATAAGACTGTTTTGATATAGCCTTACCAACTTTAGGAGGGCTGAATGGAACCTCTTTCAAACGCTTTTCCAGTTCTGCAAGGGATGTATTATTAATGATCTCCTGCAAGAAAAGACACCATTAACTACCAATGCCAAGCACATTTTCCCTGGAAACCAAAATCAAATAGGATAAAATGAGTATTTACTGTTGCTACCTTGTGTTCTCTAAGGATTTATACAAAGCCTCATTTCAAATTCATACACCACAGAAGTCTGTCAAGACAAGTTTTAAACAGTTAA
This sequence comes from Aviceda cuculoides, assembly GCA_035590195.1. NCBI lineage: Eukaryota > Metazoa > Chordata > Aves > Accipitriformes > Accipitridae > Aviceda > Aviceda cuculoides. Next base: position 8,188,470 of record JAVJGG010000061.1, on the reverse strand, counting down.
CTGGCCTCACTTGGAACATAATGAGTCACAAGCATTTATTAATACTCTTCAGAATTCTTGATGATGAATTATGCTGAAGTAATATTTCTATTTGAATCTGGTTCCATGCATGGTACATGGCAAGGGAAAAGACAGCACAAACAGCAAGGCAAAATATCCTAAATATTGATCATAATGGTTGAAGGCACTCAAGGTGATTATTGAAGTGTGCTTGCTGATTGGACATTCTTGAATAGTTTTAAGTGTAAATACTGCTGATTTAAAGTAATACAAAGTGAAAGAAGCCTTACAATCAGAAAGCTGCTCCTACACTTCAGCTTAGCTAAGTTGCATTAGTGAATCTATATATGCGTATGTAAGATGTCACAAAAAGGTATACAGATTATTAATTGCTTCAAACCAAACGTCTTGAGTGCACCCTCAGTAAGTTTGCAGATGACACAAAGTTGGGAGGGAGGGTTGATCTGCTGGGGGGTAGGGAGGCTCTGCAGAGGGATCTGGACAGGCTGGATCGACGGGCCGAGGCCAACTGTATGAGGTTCAACAAGGCCAAGTGCCGGGTCCTGCACTTGGGTCACAACAACCCCACGCAGCGCTACAGGCTTGG
>JAVJGG010000061.1:8172119-8187763 GCA_035590195.1 Aviceda cuculoides | reverse complement strand
TGAGGTTCAACAAGGCCAAGTGCCAGGTCCTGCACTTCAGTCACAACAACCCCATGCAGCGCTACAGGCTTGGGGAAGAGTGGCTGGAAAGCTGCCCGGAAGAGAAGGACCTCGGGGTGCTGGCTGACAGCCAGCTGAATATGAGCCAGCAGTGTGCCCAGGTGGCCAAGAAGGCCAACAGCATCCTGGCTTGTAGCAGAAATAGCGTGGCCAGCAGGACTAGGGAAGCAATCGACTCCCTGTACTCAGCACTGGCGAGGCTGCACCTCAAATACTGTGTTCAATTTTGTGCCCCTCACTACAAGAAACACATTGAGTTGCTGGAGCATGTCCAGAGAAGGGCAACCAAGGTAGTGAGGGGCCTGGAGCACAAGTCTTATGAGGAGCAGCTGAGGGAGCTGGGGTTGTTTAGTCTTGAGAAGAGGAGGCTGAGGGGAGACCTCATAACTCTCTACAACTACCTGAAGGGGGGTTGTAGTGAGGTGGGTGTCAGTCTTTTCTCCCAAGTAACAAGCAATAGGACAAGAAGAAATGGCCTCAAGTTGCAGCAGAGGAGGTTTAGATTGGATTAGGAAAAATTTCTTTACTGAAAGGGTTGCCAGACATTGGAACAGGCTGCCCAGGGAAGTGGTGGAGTCACCATCCCTGGAAGTATTTAACAGATGTGTAGATGTGGTGCTTAGGGACATGGTTTAGCAGTGGACTTGGCAGTGCTAGGTTAACAGTTGGACTATATGATCTTAAAGGTCTTTTCCAACCCAAACGATTCTATGATTCTTCAAGCTCTTAATCAAATATACTTTGTCAATCAGTACAATGGAAAAAACATGCAGAATCAATAGCAAGAGAAAACAAAAAATTCTCACACAATCTTTCTTAAAGTTGCCTGAAATTTTTGAGTACCAAACTTCCTCTGGTTCTAAATCAAGACAGCTGTTTACAGTTATCACTAAGTCTGCAGTCTGAAAAGTTATCAAGAACTCAGTACATGAACAAGCTCAAATGATGCATTATATTGGCATCCCAAAGCACCATTTGATAACAGTAGTCTAAAACCCAAACACCTACTGTAGAAACTACAAATATCAACATAACTGTACAAAACATAAAACTTGTGCAGGACTATTAGTTTCAGAATATAAAAGCCTCTATTCTTACTACAGTAGTATGCAAGACAAACCTGAAAATATCTAAGTACATTTTAATGAGGCTTTCTGTTATGCAGTGCTCTAAAGTCAGAGAGGTATGCAGAAAGATATATGCTGCTTCATCGGCATATTTTTTAATTAACTCATTCCAAAGGCACACAGGAAAGCAAGAGAGTATGATCCCTTATCACGATAATTCTTTGGAATTCACAGTATTTGACAGTATATGTCAAATCTGTATACGTGTCAAATAACACTCACATTGCAAGAAGATTTAAGAAAAACCTGTAATTTTTTTCTCCAGCTGACTACCTACTGAACAGCAGGCCACAATAAAGCTTAATGATGATGTTCAAGCATCTTCTTCTAGACAAATCTAAGTCATCATTCACAATATTCTAAAGCTTTGACTATACAAGCAGCTTCCAGGTCCTATTTGTTCACGAATAACGCTTTTTTTCTTCCTGAGGAGACATGCAGTCATGTGCTAATTTACAAGACAGAAAATCTGCTAATCGCATTTTTAAGTAGAAAAAAACTGTACATATTTTGGAATTCAAAGCTGATAAGTTACCTTAAAACTACAACACAGAAGTCACTTGTATAAAAGTAAAAACCTATATTCTAAAAATTTGTAAGTTTAGATAAGAGGTTAAGAAAAATAATTCTTTTACGAAAGAGGAGCATCACAGAAAACATTGTTAGACGTTTTTCTCTAAAAAAATCATGTGTTTCAATACACACTTAATGCAAACTTGTATCTTCAAATCATTCTATAATATTATATTAATTTACCTTAAAAGGTTGTGTACTTGCCATCAGTTTAGTATCCAATAGCCTAGAAACAAATTAAGAGCTAAATAAGTTGAAATGGAAGAACATCCATTTTGCCAAATCCTCAAAAACATTTTGGTGCGTTAGCTGGAAAACAGCAGTTTCACCCTACTAAAACATTACTCTCTTATTAATCTTAGAGCAGCCAAAATACTCCTTGGCTTTGTTCAGCATGAAGAAAAAGGACAGCAACTAAGCAATAGCGGGAGATGCAAACAATAAGTAGCAAATAAATCTTGTTCCAAATGCAGTGCAGCTTCAGAACACCAAACATAATGCCAAAAGCAAGTGGGTAGTAAAGCTGCATCTTTTGCCAAGAAGTAGAACAACAGCTCTATTCTTCTGAAAAAGAGATGCTACAGAATACTTTAAAACCTATATTTATCTAACTTGTTCCCATTTTTATTTCCAGTAACAGCTAGGTTACAAGGCTAGGACAAACAATATCAGCTTGCTAAAACAATACTAGAACAGTTCAGAGTTTGAACTAAGAACTTACCGGGGAAAGACACATGATGTAACTTCCTTGAACTCACTTAGGTCCTAATTTAACATTTAACCAGAAGATAAAATCCAAATAAGTTAACTGTATATCAGTCTCAAGATGACAGCAGTAGCTACAATTATCCAACCAGCTTCTAAAATTGAGATACAGTGACTGAACTCTCACCTCATAAGAGATGTATTTGTCGGCATTACCATAAATACCACCTGCAATTACATAGAGCTACAGACTAATTATTTCTGATTTGTCTGTGATTCATAAGAGAAATGTTCTATCATCTCCAACATCCTATTCTATTATATAACCCAGACTGCCTCTAATTCCAGCTGTGCTAACAGTCCTACTTAAGTGTTCCCATCATTTAATATGCCAATGGAATATAAGCAGTCAGTCCAGGTGGACAGTTGACTGTCTACAGGTTTAGATATTCCAAGTGTCAGAAGTACAGGAATAACTGACAACTGCTTATGTTCCAACACTGTCCAAACAGGTCCCAAACTTCTCCCATCTCATAATCAAGTTTTTCCCATAACACCCACAAACCTTTGAGGATTTCAAGTAATATAACCACCATGCGGGCCATCCTTCCAATGAGACCTTTGGCTTCTTCAGACAATGTCCTCAGTGCCAATACATTGCCTAGTTTAACTAAATTGTTAGACTATTGCAGTCATGAACTGTTAGACTGCCCTACTGCAGTCATGAAAGTATGCTCCCTCCTATTATTCAAACATTCCACCTCTTTACCCCAGTGAACATCATCCTGCTACAAGATTTCTTATCATTCTATTAATTGTACTATTATATGAAAACACGTATTCCTATTTTGTAAAGTACAGGGGGAAAAGTGCCACACAATAATGCTAAAGCTCCAAACCAGTATCTTAACATGTCAGTTAAATTTACCTGCCATTATCCAAACAGTTTCTGAAGGACTAACAGATATAAGCAGAGACCACAATTCAATTCCAATGTTTAATTTTAACATTTAAAAAATGTAAAGGAGAAGAATTCAATCCAACTAAGCTTTCTACATGAAAATTTAAGAAAATAATGTAATAGCCCAGAAGTAGCAAGCATTCTTTTTAAAATACTTTTCTGTAGACTTTCATATGCTCCCATTCACAAGAAAGTTTGGAGATAAGACTAAAGACAAATACACTAAGGCATTTTTTTAATCATCTGAAAGTTCAGAAGATTACTTACATCAGGTAGGGGACAATAGAACTGGTGTATGGTATGCATAACATCCAGTAGCATATTGTGCCCAATAACAAGCTTGCCCTGTGAAAAGAACATTAAATGTTAGTTACACTTCCAATGACAGCCATGGCAACAGCCATATGTGAAAAGATGCTAGCCAAGGGCATCTGGGAACAAATACAAATCAAACTTCCCCATTTGCTTTCTGCCTGCCCCACAGACTCCTCCATTCTCGCAGAGCACCCACTCTTTTTTCCTCTAGTCCCAACCACTTATCACAGCCCTCAGCGGCAGCTTGAAATGTTGAGAAGATGCACTAGAACAGCTACTTACAACTTGATTTCCAAAGGTAATCTATTGAAGTCAAGTGATTTCTCAGTCCTTTCAATTTACAACTTGTACAACAACTCACAATATATTCTTTACATTTGTAAATACATGATAGTTATTAGGGGCATGATCTGGCTTCTCACAGTGCAGAACCTTTCATGGCAGATGTTGTACAAGCAAGTTCCTTCTTGAAAAAGTACAAGAAATTTTTTAAATCTTAACTTTGACTCATTTGACATGACAACATTTTCAGCTTCCCTACATCCTCCATTTGCTAAAGAAAACAATATGCATACTTTTTTTTTTTTCTACACAGCAGGCTGATAACAACTACATTAAAATAATTGGGCTGATGGCGACAGATGTAAAACTATAGACTATCTTAACTATGTTAAGTAGAAGAGAACCAGATGACCTTCTCTGATTAAGCCTTTAACTGCCAGAAAAACAAAACCAAAAAAACCAAAATCAACAATCTTTTCAGGATAGAGGAGAAAAGCCCTCAAAGCTTAGTTACTTAAGAGAATCTTGTTAAGAGCCCTAAGAAATTGGTATTGTTGACTCTTACAAATAATGAGGTTGTTCATGTCATTAGTTTAAGAGCTTACTTAACCTACTATACTCAACCATTGCAAAACACAGAGCAACATCAACTGAACAAAAAAAAAAAAAAAAAAGCTACTTTAACTTGTATTTCATCTTATCTTCCAAAATGTTACAGCAAAAGAATTCTTTTTTTTTTTTTCTTACAACCAAAGGTACATTAAAAATCATGTTAACTTACAGAATTAGCAATGGCATGAACTACTCTGGAAAATCCTACCGCATCATTCAATTCTTCCTGTAAGCAAAGATTCTGACATTAGTGAAACATAAATACAAATATTGTCAAATCTGTAGGGGCAAACTGGCAGACACACCAGTTTGGCTCAAACTGTTTCTCAGACATAGCCAAGAACAGACCACAGAGGAAATGTCTGTATTTGGAAGACACACAAGTTCAAAGCAGGATGCTGCTGACAGAATTCCAGTGTTATATGTACCTCTACTTCACTGTACAGTAGGACGAGTCACAAGCTATTGTGGTGGGTTGACCCTGGCCAGAAGCCGAACACCCTTTTGCTCACTCCCCTTTCCCAGGGGATAGAAAGGAGAGGAAAAAAAAAAAAAAAAATCAAAGGGAAGGCAAAAAGACTTGTGGATCAATAGGATCAATATAATGACAGTTTAGTAAGAAAAGAAAAGCTGCATGCACAAGCAAAGCAAAAACAGGAATTCGTTCACCACTTCCCATCAGCAGGCAGATGTCCAGCCACTTCTCGGGAAGCAGGGCCTCAGCATGCTTATTGCTTGGGAAGATAAACACCATAACCGCAAACTCCCTTCCCACCCTCTTGCCCACCCCCCCAGCCTACTTGCTTTTGGAGGAGGGTGGAAGAGAAAGAGAAAGCCTCGACACTGTGCAAGCGCTGTTCAGCAGTAGCCAAAACACTTTTATGGTATCAACACTGTTTTAGCGACAAATGCAATGTACAGAGACACATGGGCTACTACGAAGAAGTTAACTTCATCCCAACCAGACCAACACAGCTGTACTCAGTTCATTGTCAATATTTCAATATTGTCAATCTTCAATAGAGCTCAACAGCTATTAGACTGCAAACAGCTCGAGAAGATATTAAAATTAAGCTACATACCTTCAGCCATATTTTTTACATACATTGTCATAAGACGCAACAGGTTGAATCCTGATTATTATTTCTATTAAATCAGATTATATTTTTATGCTGACGTTGAGGTTGGATAAGAAACATTCTTCATTATTTATATAAACAAAAATAAGAAGAAATATTATACAGCTACAATATTATATAATGTGAGTTACACATTTTAAACTCACTCAGATTGGTTTGGGGAGGGGGAAATCTGACCACAGCATCTGTTTCAGTTTCACTTAAAGAATTTGTAACAGATTTTTCTTCTTCAGGTCTAAGGAAGTAATTTCTGCCTTGCGTTATCTGTCTTTATCCAATCAGAAGTGAAACTCAACAAAAACATTCACTGTTACTTTAGTTCAGCTCTGAATGCCACTAGTCAGAGTAATACATCTATAAAGACAAGACTGCTTCAGAAAAATCTACTGTAGTAGTAAATTATCCCTAACTTGCCTTTTGGAAAAAGAGATGTCATTAGTTGAGGTCTCTGTTAGGTATCTCTTTCCCTCTTAAGAGGCACTCTGCATGCAAGTATTATTTGCTCCACCCAAATTGACTTTGTCTTGAAACATGTAAGCACAAATCACAGGAGTGTAATTAAGAATTCCCACAGTTCAAGTCTTATGACTTCCTCAAACTTGAATCAGACTCAGTAAGCAAAAATATCAAGTCCCATAAACAACGATGAGAGTGCCTGAATATACCAGACATGACCTTCCAGCCAACTTGTTACTACAGTTGTCGCTTGCAGTATGTTCCTATCAAGAAAAGTCAGCTGACATATTAATTGTACAGGACACTAACTCGGACAACGAAGAGCAAGCAAGTTTTGTAACAGAGTACTACTTCAAGGATGGACTGTGAATCCAAATAGTGTGAAAACTTGCTCGAGAATTTCTGCAATACTTTTTGCAATGACTATTGTTATACAGCACCAACAAATGCAATCAACTGATGTTTCCTATTACTACACCGTACTTCTCTGATACAGCAGATTCATATATAGAGGAATTCGCTGCTCCAGAATATTGGTTCAGCATTCTACAATTACTCATTCTTTAAAATTTTGTACTGCCTTGCTACTCTTCTTGCTCTATTGTAAAGCCTAAGTTATCTGATAGAATCTGGAGGACCAATTTCAGACAACAGCCACAGCCACAAAAGCAAAATACTACCAAACCCTATCACACAATTTTGCAGAGCTGACTGAAGTCATAGATTCTCCCCCTCCCTCTTTTCATGTAAAGTAATGAAATGGAACTTACTTACCTGTTCTTTTGCTTGTTTTTGCTGTTCTCTTCTTTTTCTTTCTTCTTCATTTACCTTACTAATAACAATATATCTTTCTTTCTAAAATAAAAAAGTATAGTTTGAGGAATGACTCTGAGAAGTTAATACTTAAGACCACTGCAAGTTTCTGTAAATTCACATTGTAAAGAAAATTAAGTCATACCTCAGCACCAGTTACTTGGCAACATGACTGTTTCTATTGTAAGCACCACTTTATCACCTACTCACAAAAGCCTACTTAGAAAGCTGCATTAGATTTATCCATCAAATCTAACTTTTATTAAATCCACTTTTTACTTCTGAGGAAAGCCTATCAGCAGTTCCTTGCAAATAGTGGATTTCAATTATCTTTTGAACCAGAGATTTGCGCTGGCAAGTGGAGGATACAGCATGTGACACCAGTATTTCTCCTCTAAGATCAAGATCCACTTTTCACAAATATTGAACATCAGAAGCACTGCATCTTAAAACACCTTTCAGTATGCTTTAAAAAAAAATAATAATAATATTACGCCACACAAATACATGCTTACACTTCATATGTTGGTCAGATTTAATGTTTAGAAACTAATTCATTGTATTCCATTTAAAATGTTTTGCATTTTGCATAACAAAGCTCAAGTTAGATCTACAAGTTAGAAGATTTGGTAAAATCGAGAAATACAATTTCCTTTAAAGAGAACAGATGTTACATGTAGTAACATGCCTAGTTACCTTATCTGACTCCAGAGTTTCAACATGGATACCTTTTGGATACCTACATCAAAACAAATGAAAAGTAAAAATAAGTAGTTATTAATTTGGCATTTAGCATATTGAAACCACAACAGTGATTTGGTAATTTCATGTTTCATTATTCCTATAAGTCTTAAGTGCAAAAGAACTATTAAAAGTTCCTTTTTAATTTAAAATAATGGAAAATTTGAAGTAATAGGCTAGTTAAATTGGCCTCCTTAAGTTACCTAACAGTAACTAGCACTAAAATGTATTTTCTTACGCAATTTCCCATCCTATTGCTGTGGAACCTATAACTTCTTATTTTAGTGCTATTACAAGTAAATATCATCTAGATATTTCATCACAATCTAGAATCTCTCCTTTCAAGAAATCCAAAATGAAAACACTGGTGAGAAAGCTCTCATTTACTTGCAGCCACAAGACAACTTCTTTGGTGACCGCATGCCTTTAATATGTCGCTTATTCTAGGATTTATAAACATCCCTGAACTTCCTGCTAACAGTAAGCTTTAATATGAAATATTAATACAAATGTCATTACCTCTGCTACAGGGTTGCATCACTCTACCACCATCACACTACTAAAACTAGTACTAGAGAGCACGCACTAGAATACTATTGTGTTCTCTCCACCCTGACTTCTCACACAGTTTTGAACCTAGACCTCACTTTCAAGCTGTTTCATGTCACAGACCTTGGATGCATCAAAACACTATCGCACAACAGAACACTTCAATAGAGAAAATTACCTGTGAAGAGTTCAGGACACAAGGCCAATCAATAACCTCACTGTTTTCTGCTTTAATTATCTCCACACTAACTTCACAACTTTGCTTTCTCTCACCAACATACACACACAGTGTACACAGCTGTATACACATAAAGCAACACAGCTGAATGTTAAAAAAAAATATAATTCATGAACACACTCTTCCATCCACTGAAAGAAGATGCAAGATTAAGTGTCAGACAATGATAACACTATGTTCTACTGGAAGCTGTAGATATTGTACCAATATATTAAAGAATTCACACAGAAAAATTCTTGAAAACACCTCTTTTTTTCAGATTAGTTCTCAAGCTCACTTCTTGAGATTCCATTTCATAGAGAGAAGCTTTATTTTATCCTCTTGCAGTGTAACTGAGTGCCAGATACTGTTGCAACACCAAATTAACTAAATGTACAAAAAAAGATTTCCACTGTATTTTCCACATTTTACTAGTACAATCAGAACAATGAAAATCTCATCTCAACAGCCTTCCGGTTTCTCCTAAGGCACTAAGAGATATATTTAGGCAAAGATGAGGGATAAAGTAAGCCAAGAAAGAACAGAATTACTACTAGAATTAGGATTTTTAAGTCACCAAAACGCTTATCCTTGGCATCTAACAGAAAACTATAAACATACCAGTACCTACTAAAGAACGAGTAGTTTTTCAAGTAAAGCTCACAATCTGTATAAGCACATTGCACTTTCTGTTCACTAAAAACCTGTCAAGTTGCATTTGTTACATAATTCTAGGCTGTGCTGTTCTATTCACAAATTTTAGGTAGGAATATTAAAGTAAATACTAAGCTTTAAAATATTCAAATGAATCATTTCAAACCAGTTTAATGCAATTTATCTTCAGAACATTATAAAAGTCTGCTCTTAAAGGAAACAAAAAATCTAAATTAATCAACTCTGAGGTTAAATAGATGAGATCTTACCCAGATTTCTTATAAGAAATACTAAAAAATATACAGTAAGACAGTATTACCAGTAACTTACTTCCAGCTCAAGGTCTGATAAATTAATTTCCTCTGAAATCTAAAATCAAAAGACATTTGTGTTACTAGCACTCCTCTTACAAAACTGTTTCAAAGTAATAACGTTCAGTTAAAGCCAGCTCCATGTTCATTTGTAGAAAGATTTTTAAAGTATAGGTCACACTACCAGAACCTAAAGGCTTGGAAGGGTTTTACTGAATTCTGACGTTCAGTTGTCAAGCTGTAAAGGCATTTATACCATTTTGTACAATTATCCACATACCATCTCATAAGCAAATATTCTGTAGTCATGATTACTGAACATAGATACGATGATGTTACCTCACCCCCAGCTTCATAATGTCCTAGTATTTCTAAATTCTTTTTTTTTTTTTTTTTTTTTAATTTTTTAAATAACTTCACTCTCCAAACATCTGGACTCCAAAGCTAAATAGACTTTGGGAAGGAGACCTACTAAAAACAGTTTCAATACACAGTGTCAACTATGAATAACCAATAGCTCAATAGGTTTGAGAAATTTGTTTATAAAATCCACATCCAAGGTTTACAGAGCACTTCAGCAATAGCAAAAGGAGGCTCACATATGCAAGACGCTTCTTGGCTATACTTAAATATGTTGTCACTACATGCAGAAGTTATGGCTCATAAAGCAGAGTATGACATCCACATAAATTACCACGTTTTCTCAACCTTCAGAGATTAGTCAAATGTAGATTTTGCTACAGTTAACCCAAATAAAGATGTTGTTGTTCTCTGTCACTCCCCTAATTCTATACGGCCAAAATAAATTCTTTTTTTAGAAGACACGTAATTTCAGAAACTGACCCTGTGCATGGCTCCAGTTCCAAACTTTCATTTTCTTCATTCTTTAATAAGTCTTCTATCTGTTCCCTGGAAAAAATAGATTATTTGCTTCTATATCTACTGTTTTCTTTTTATTATGTTTACAGCTCGCCCAAAAGACAAGAAAACACTTCATAACAAAAAGAGAACTATTTCACAACTGAAATAGTTGAACTAATGAAAACAGCTTCAACATATGAACATGTCATTATTGTTTATGTTTTAGTTTCGACAACATCAGAATATTAATCAATTTTACTTACACTACTTTCTCAATGAATTTTTTCTGATCTTCGGGTATTGTTACAGGACACTTTGTGGCATTAGGAGAAACGTATGACAGAGATCCTGCACCATTGGCCTGAGAACGTTTTTCATCATACTGTTCCCTTAGCTGTCTTTCTTCTTCCTGATTTAAATACGGAATTCCTGGGGGCGAGCGAGGGGAAGATATAAAAACTCATCATAATTACAGACAAATTAGGGATGTATGATTTAGCAAAGACTTATTACTAACCAAGCATTTGCCAGTGTTACACCTCTGAAGGCTCAAAACATATGCTTCCCTTTCACTTGCCTGTTCTAGACCCCATTCTTTATCTGTGTCTATACAGGCTTCCTTCTAGCACGTGCCAGATTAGCTGGTACCTTTGGACTCTTAAGACCTATATGCCTCATCTGCACAAGGCAGGAGCCTGAGGACTGCAGAACTGTAGCTCACAATCACAAAAATATTCAACACTCCTCTTCCTTGCTATCTGCATCACTTTAATAATGGACTGCAGCAGCACCTCTTACAATGAACTGATACCTTTTCTAAAATGTTACTACTGATCCAGTAGACAGCTACATAACTTCTTACTCTATCTATTTATGTTTAGCCACCAAACAAAAATAAACAACCAAGCACTCGTCTAAATAGGAATTCTATTCTGTTGAATCTATACAATGAATTTTTGGAAAGGGAGTAACTGTCAGCACAATTGTAGCTCAGGTAAGAATAATTCTAAGAACTTCATTATGCGTTAAGAGAGCATCATGAATGGCTGCCTTTTTCTTTTTGCAGAAAATGAAGAAAGATGTCATCATAAATTTTGCAGACACTGGAAGAAAGAAAAAAAAAAACCAAAACAACAAAACAACTCACCGTTGCGAAAAACTTTATTAAAATCAAATCCTTGGTTTGCTAAAAAATCTATACTTGAACTCTGCAACAAAAGAAAATAGTTTTACAATTGGCAAGAGTATCTGTGGCATAAAAAGATCAATTCAGTTACTTTTACACTTTTAAAGAAATTCTATAAAGTCCAAAGTCAAGAGCAACCAAGTTTGTGACCCTAAAGAAGCCACAGAGAGTTTAGGCTATGCTACTTTTGTTATTTATTTTCAACTTACATAAAGTACAAGAACAATAAATACACTAAAGCGATAAAGTTGAAAGAATGCGCTATGTGGAGAGAGGAAACTAAAGAAAGCAAAATGTAGTTCAGGAGAACAAATCTGAGAGCAGAAAAATGCTGGCAATAGCCTGAGAAGCCGCAAAAGTGAGATAAGCAGCTGGGAATAAAGGATCAAACAGAAAAAGCAAAGCGGCAGGAAGTCAGACAAGAAAGGGGAAAAAAAAAAAAAAAGAAAACAAAACAAAAAAACCCCAAACAAACAGAAAAAAAAAAAGAAAGAAAGAAAAGAATCATCTTGCCAGGTTTGGAACATTATCTCCAATTCCAGAAACCACACAATGTAACGTGTGACACGTAGTCAAAGATATTCCCTTAGAGCTCATTTTCAGGGATTGCTCTTAACTGATGCTTATTTCTTTTATAAGAAAAAAAAAAAAAACCAAACCCCAGAAACTGATGTTTTTCTGCCTTTTAAGCTGTTAAAAGAACCAACGACTTCTCCCTCTGCAATGATGTAGAGTCTTCCCGGATATATTTTTTGGAAGTTTGCTGCAGGTATACCTTAACCAAACAAAATCAAACTTGTTTTTCTACTAACCTGACAGACAAACTTGACATCTGGTGAACTTCTGTTAAAGGGTTTTGGAAAAATATAGAAATTAAATGACTTCATTATATACCTGTGAAAAAGATGAGGTGCGTGTCAGTACAGCTTATCACCATTACTTTGCAAATTCCTCAATTAAGAAAACAAGGAATAAGAGAATAACATACTTTTCTTCTGTGTGATCATATTTAAAAGTGCAAAGGCCAAACTGAAAGAGCAAAAAATCCATGGAATGCTGGAAAGGAAAGGAAAACTTTGCATGAGAATAAAAATCATACACATTTAAATAAAACTGGGGTGCATCCACAACACATATGATTTCACTCTATTTCAAAATTAAGCAAATCTGAATCTTCTTAACCGTTTGTTCTGTTGCTAATTTTTACATAAATACATCAAGAGTTTTTCAACTAGTTTTCATCCCCATTTAATCATCTTACTATTGCCCAAAGATGATTTGTAGCATGCACTTCCATTCTGTAAACAGAGAAGAACTGAGGGAAGTCCCATCTCTCTCCACCTGTTGCTCACACACATGAGATGTTGCACCTAAAGCAGCTGTCAGCCTCCTCCTCAACAATCATTTACACTCCCCATAGTGTGGGGAGCAGGGTGTGAGGGACACCGGCTGTATAGAGTTTTCAAATACACATAATAACACATTTAATATTCTTCTAATTCATGTGGCTAACAGTGGATAACGTGATAGATGTACTAGCATAGTCACCAGGCACTTTATCATCATGTCCTCTATTATTTCACAATTGTTGGATCAATATTAGAAATGTTTTTAACGCCACTGCAAGTGTACAAGAAAATAAACAAGCACTGTGGTCTCATTGAAAGACTCATTCCTCCTCTGAGGGCCAAACACCCATTTTAAACACAAACAACACACAGAATTATTCAATACTATCATAGAGAAAAAATAATGGGTGGCAGCAGGACATAGAAAATAAGTCCTCTTCTCTCGAGTATAAAGATAAAAAATAAAAATAATCAAGTTAACTTATTATCTGGTAAAACTTAAGTTTTAAGAAGGTGACAACAAAGAATTTGGGGCTGTCTTCTAATACACCAGAACTCTTACAATGAACAAGAGAGACTGACTGTGCCTGCAGAGCCTGAATTGTCAGCTACCCTGAAGCACTCAAAGGCTCGTATTCAGCCAGGTGAACAAAACATGGCATCCTCCAGCTTCTTGGATGCTCTGCAGAGACTGATCTCTACTTTTATTGTCTCCTTTAGTGTTCGCGGGTTTTCTTTTTTTTTTATTTTTTTTCCTTTTTTTGGTGGTTTTTGTTGGTTTTTTTTTAGCTACAGCCTTCTCCCCAGTTTTTGCCATTTGTTGTCCTAGTTTCTCAGTTGGAACACTAACTAGTCATTCCCTCATCCTGCAATGTCTCTTAACATAATATTAGCAGACAGTATTTATTGACTCCTTGGATACTTCAGGAAACAGCATGTGCCAAGATGCTTAGGATTTCTCTTTTCTGATTCCTTTCTCTTACGGAAAAAAACCCTCAAACCCCAAAACCAAACACCAAACCCACAATCCAAAACATCACAGTTTTGACCATTTGAACCTCACACACCGTATGTTGTCTCCTGTGGTCATTTGGCTATTTTTCAAAACTCTTTCCACATCCTCTGGCACCTTTTTTTTTTTTTTTGTGTGTGTGTGTGCTGTAAAGAGGAAGAGGCAGTGGTGGCAGCTGGCATTTAAGTTTTGTTAGGGTCAGTACATGCTGGCAGGGGAAGTAGTTTGGTAAAGTCCCTAGTCCTGCTGTGACTGAATTTCTCTTACCCAGTCTCCCTTTAAACTGATAAATTTTAACACTCTCAACATCCTTTAACAAGTTCTACACATTTACTAACTCTTGTGTGAGGAATCATATATGTCTGTTCTGACCATAACTTCTGCAAGTTTAATGCAACACTTTCCACTTCTTGTGTTAGTAGAGACAATGAAACAAGCAATCCCCATCTGCTCTATGTAACTCAATTTTACAGGCCTCTGTCATATTTCCTTACGTTGTCTTCATTCTGAACTAAGGAGTTCTCATCTTTTTCCAGCATTTTCATTTTAGTCAAGGTAAAAACTTTACCTTTTTAAGTTTCTGATACCTTTCTTCTGGAGTGTCAAAGCCATTGGTTAATGCACTAACAGAAGGCCCATCACTGATCCCTGAAAAAGTAGAACATACTTTGCTTTGGGTAAGCTTTTAAAAATTAGCCACAGCAAACAAATGCAATAACTGGTAATTTAAGAAAAATGTTTCACTTAAAGTACATGTTAAGATTATTTCAGTTGAGAAAGATTTCCTACTGCATAAAAGTATGCATGTTAGTGTAAAAGCCACCCGGATGGTACAGTTCTAGCAGTAAAGCTCTGCTGCAAAGCTCTGTTGCTCTGGTTCCTATTCAACACAACAATAACATGAAAAGATCTACCAGCAACATAATGTTGATGGGTCTTTACAACACAATGCAGGATCAAAGTCAAACTAAACATGGGAAGAGTGCTGTCCATAGATGTACTGAATGGCTAGGTCACCTTAAGCAATACATAACAACAACAACCATATTTCCACAAGCTCCACATCTAACAAAACCTGATCTTGATCGCATTTATGTTTCATGGTTGACTGAACTCTGTATCCCAAAGCACTTATTAAGGCATCCTTCTGATGCACAGACCCTCCGGGTTTTACAAACGTCAAAGTTCTTACTGCTGTCTTTCCCTGTACAAACACTTGCAGGGCCCCCCTTATTTATCCCAATCTCTTGGTTTCATGCTACATATAAAATCTTTCTCTTTTCCCCGAGCTGCAGCTGAAAATCAATTAACACGTTAAAAGATTACTGCACGGAGGGAGTAGAAGCAGCAGAGTATGACGTGTATCTTCATTTGATCGAAACCTGCTATCACAGATACAGTACGTGGTTAAATCATTCTGCGGTAGCCTCAGCTTTAGCTTCTTCAGGCCAACACCGAGACACCGTACACGAGCAAACTCGGGCACCCAGGACCCCCACACAGATACTGCCAAGAGTTCACGAGCACAAAACAGCTGCGACTGTACCTGAAAACTCCCCATCAATGGCCAGGAAGTCCGACTCTTCAACGGCTTCATACACTTTGTTCAGGTTATCCTTAAAATCTGCGGGTAAAGGGGGAAAACGCACCTGAGGCTACTAACGACTCCCCACCGCAGCCCGCCGCCCCTCAGGCGGGCAGAGGCGGCCCGCGCCCCCCAG
>JAVJGG010000061.1:8147153-8167311 GCA_035590195.1 Aviceda cuculoides | reverse complement strand
CGGTGCTGGCTGCCTGGGGGGCGTGAGCGGCGGCGTTGCGGCGGGCTCCGCGCCGCTGCCGGGAGCGTGGGACGGGGCGGGCTGGTGACGCCTCCGCGATGGGCTCTGCCTCGCCTGGCGGGGGGAGGAAGCGGCCGTCACGTCGCTGCAGGCCCCGACCCTCGGTGCCTCGGTTTTGGTGGCGGCGCCGAGGGGAGGAAGCAGGCTGGAGTTGGAAGGAGGAGCTGGCAGGCGTTCTGCCTCTGCCCCCTCTTGTCTGGTGCGGAGACCGAGTGCTGAAGTATTTCTGTACCCACAGAAATCCTGCTGCCTCTCTCTTCCAGGAAAACTGGGAAGAATGTGCTTAGGTGCAAAACCTCGCTTTTATGTCTCCTCTTGTAAGTGATGTTTCAGGTTTGTCTTTTAGAAAATCAGCAGTCTGCTTTGCTGGGAAAGACATGTTTGTAACAGTCTGAGTATCCTAGTTGCGCTATTGGTTTGTATTCCTGTGCTGCTTGTATTATTTTTTATTATTTTTATTCTTTACCAGCTTGCATGCTTACCTCTTTGTCCTTGATCTGGATGGAAAGATGATTACTTAGGAGTAAGGAGGAGCCACGTGGTGGAGAGTGTAAGCATATTTTGGTTTGGTAGTGCCTGAGGAGAAAATTTTATAGTTTTTGATAACTTCTAACATACCATGAGTGATAAGTAAGTGATCTGCATCAGTGTTTTTCTTAAGAAACTGGATACAGACATCTGAGAGAACATAGCATGAACATCAAGCGAATAGGTTTATATTTTTGGTAAGCTTGGAACAATCTTAAATGCTTCTCATTCATGCATTTTCTGAAATGCTAGCAGCGAGTAATTACCAGTAAAGTTAAAACAGAGTTCAGTCCTTCACTGAGATGGCAAGCAGATCAGTCCAGATCAATCCCCTATATGACTTTGTGGTTCAAAGTTTATTTTTTTAACATTGACCAGCAATGTCTAGCATTGACCTTTGTTAGTAATGTTTTATTCCATATGCTCGGAAGGAGCAATGTTGGAATAAATTAGATCATTACGTTATACTGGTGTTTTAGTTTTGTATTCTCTGATGGTATTTTCTGATGACATTTGTCTTGACTGGTGTCTTTTACCAAAACCTTGATTAAAGATATTGTCAAAAGTAATCTGAATCATAGTGAGGTTTTTTGTTTCAGTTTCATGTGTTATGTAATACAGGAAAAGAACATAGAGGGAGACTGAGCCCAGCTGTTTACATCTAGAATCTGGTTTTGATTGTAGTTTGCAATAAATATGTTGCTGAAAAAGTAGAAGATCATGTTTCATTTTGGGGGTAGCTAAGTTACTTAAAAAATTTAAAACCATCAGAGAGACAAAAGAATTGCAATGATAAATTATACTGCTTGCAATTTTAAACTTCTGTAGTAACTTTTTTCTTAATGAGGTTTGTCTTGTTGCTTTGCAGAAGTAATGCCTTACCTGGCTTGAAGATCTAAGAGAGCTTCCTGTTTGCATAAGGCATAAAAGAAAATGGAAGAAAATGAGACTTTACAAGGTGAAACGGAGAGGACAAAAGTTGAAACACATGCTACTCCTGAGACTGGTCGACGGATATCGGTTAGTGAGTTCCTTTGCCACTGCTGTTATGACATTCTGGTCAATCCCACCACCCTCAACTGTGGGCATAGTTTCTGCAGACATTGCCTAGCCTTGTGGTGGGTATCATCCAAGAAGAATGAATGCCCCGAATGCAGAGAAAAATGGGAAGGATTCCCGAAAGTCAACATCCTCCTCAGGTGAGTATATTGTGTCATTTTTGGATTTGTAGAACCACCAAAATGAGTTGTCTGGTTTCTTGCGTTTGCAGATTTTCATAGTTTATTGGCAGTCTGAACTGTCACAAGGACGTTTAAATCCTGAAGTCTTTCATGTTCTGCACTTGTACTGAACTGTTCAAGCACATTTTTCTGCATGGAACTAAGGGGTGTGTTGGTTTGGGTTTTGGTTTGGGTTTTTTTTCCCCTTCGGAATTTTTGGGGGGGATGGAAAGGAGGGATCTTTTTTTATTATTGACACACTTGCATCTTTTAGTGCAGCTGGTTGTTTCCTAATAATTCTAGGTTAGAATGATCTTTGATAATTGTGTAATCATTTCTGTAATAGGAATTATTTATAGGAAGAAATGTGATCTTATTGCAGAACAAAGCTAGACATCAATTTGCTGTCTTCAATTACCCATAAGTTCTTGTGCAATAATACTTTATCTTAGGTTAATAATATTTTAATAAATAAATGGTAGGATTGATGGTAGGCTTTTATGTTGTCTTTTGCTTAGCACTTTTGAATAATCAAGGCTTGCCAGTAGCACACACCATTCTAGTTTTGTCTATGAAATAAGGATTATCTTGTGTGTGTGTGATATTTTAACTTCCTCTATCTTTAGAAGCTAAGGAAAATGTTGTTTGGAAGTAATGATTTAAGTGTAACTTTACTAAGTATTAATAACTAATGTGTTCTTACTTTCAAAGATGGCAGTCTTTAGTAGAGGCTGGAAAACAAAAATCCCCAAATTAGTCCCTTTTCTGAATGTTAAGCCTCAATGGTTATAGTACAATGACAAATATTTTTCCCATTAGGGATGTTATTGAAAAGCTATTTTCTGATGCCATTGAACAAAGAAAAGAAGATATTCAACAAAACAGTGATGTAGCACGCAGCTTAGCAACCTTCCAAAAATATGGGAATGACCAGATCCCTACAGTTCCGAACACAGGAAGAATTAATCCTCGAGGAGGAGGGTTTTTCTCAGGCGTTCTGACAGCTTTAACTTGTGTAGCAGTAAGTTTCATCTGGTTGGTTCTCCATATTTACTTCATTAAGCATGCAATCAGATGCACTTAAATTACATGCACATAAGAAAGATCGTCAGCACAGAAGAGACTTCAGCTAAGCGGAGTAAATAAAGTAGCATTCAGAGTTGTCTGTTAGGAACTACAATTGCAATATACAGCAAACAGAAGTTAGACAAATTGGGTAAAACTTCAAGATACTTTCTTATAACCTGAATATTCTAGAGTCCATAAAATGGAAGATTCTACATGTCAAGCCTCTTAATGCATGTTTATTTGTGTCATTAGTATATTTGCTTTGCAGGTAAATGATCTCTTTTTTTTCCTTTTTTTTTTTTTTGATATCTACTTATAGGTAGTTCTACTTGGATATCACTGGAGTAGCAGAGAATTTGAAGAAGATCATCTTGTCCACAAGCCTGTTGCTAAATGGACTGCTGAGGAAGTGATACTTTGGCTAGAGCAGCTGGGCCCATGGGCTTCACATTATAAAGAAAGATTTTTACTGGAGAAGGTGAATGGAAGGTGAGAGGCCTAATTGTCAAGAACAGCTATCATTTGATTGGAATACTGGATAGCTTTCATTAGGGATGGTATATTGTGAAATGACCATACTTCATTCCATAGACTGTGGGAATATTCTATTGATGTATTGGAATAAGATTCAGGGGAAGTTTTAACACTTGCAGTTGAAAGCTTTAGCAGCAGATAATAAGCAAGCTAACTGAAAATTTTCTAAGAAGGTTTTTAAATGCTGACAATGCAGACTGAAATAATACTGAAAGTAAAATATTACTAATGTATTATCCACCCTTCCCACCATTTCTTTCTTGTAAAAATATTCATATGCTATAGGCATTGTGGCATTCCACCCAAGAGCTCTAGGTTTGATTTCAGGAGACCAGGCTGGATCTGTAAAGTACTGAAGAACTATGTTCAGTAATAGCCAAGAAGCTATAAATTTTCATGTTGAAAGTAGGGAAGAAAAAACTTGAAATAGAAGGATATTTAAAACCCAGGCACTGAGACACGTTTCATTTGGAACACTTGATACAGAATGTAATGATGATCTTTAAGGTCCCTTCCAACCCAAACCATTCTGATTCTGTAATCCAAAAGGTTAAACCTTCTATCAGTAGCTTACTGTTTCAGTATGTAATTGCTAATTTGTTAGTCATATCTTTTTGCTGAAGAGGCACTGTTTACCTTCTGAATTCTTCTGCTTTTGTAGACTCCTTCTAACACTGACAGAGGAGGATTTCACGAAAGAGCCTTACAGTATAGAGAACAGTAACCATAGAAAAGCTATTATGGCAGAACTGGAATGTGTGAAAACTTTAGGCGTTAAACCACCACAGAACCTTTGGGAATATAAGGTACATTTTTATATAAAGTCTGTCATGTATATTAAATGTTTTTAAAATAATATCTTTAAAAGAAAATTCTCTTAAAGCCAGAAGGAGTGTTAAGGTAGCAGAATTACCCTTGTAAAAAACTGCTCAGTTTAATGAACTGTTGTATCTGAAAAATGATCCTTTGAAAAAAGACTGCCAGGAAAATCTAAGAACTGGCATGTCCCTTTTTTTTTTCTTTTTCATTGTTTGAAACTTGATAATTTGATACCTTTCAGGCAGTAAATCCAGGAAAATCACTCTTTCTTCTGTATGCACTGAAGAGTTCTCCAAGACTTAGTATGTTATACCTGTATTTGTTTGATTATGCAGAAGCTTTCCTACCTTTTATCCACACAATTTCCCCTATGCAAGAAGACAAGTATGAAGATACTGTCACAAAACTACTAGTAAGTGTTCAAGACATTAAGTATGCTACTTGCTTTAGTTATAAGCATTTTAAGACTAGCAGCATAAAAACACGTGATCTAATTATTCACCATTTCATCTCTTTACAACTTTAAAAAAAAAAAAGTCCTACAAAGTAAGTGGCTCCTTGATTTTTTTGTATGTGATCACCAGTGTTGTGACCATTACCCTTAATAAGATTGATTTAAGGCTATTAAGACTTTGAATCTGTCAAACTATTTTTTTTTGACGTTCACATGACTATAGAATGGCTGTTCACTCAAAATAGCGGTATTTTAACAAATGGCATTATAAGGTCTGGCTGTCTGTGATGTTTTATTCTAAGCTAATGGAAATTACTGGGTTATAGTATTATCTACCAGAAAGTATAGTAAAGATAAATTACTGCTTTCAATGTATGAAAAAACAATTTTTCAACAAAAGAATAGTGGAAATAAGCCAGTATTGTACCTGTTTAATAGGATATTGATAACAGTCTTTTTATCCTAATTTACAGGACCTTAAAGATCCTTCTTGGAAACAGTGGAGAGAATTCATTGTGAAGTATTTATTTTTGCCATACCAGTTGATAGCTGAATTTGCTTGGGATTGGCTGGATGTGCATTACTGGACATCAAGATTTATAATTGTAAATGCCATGTTGCTCTCTGTTCTGGAATTATTCTCCTTTTGGAGGCTCTGGTCAAGAAGAGAATTGAAGTAAGTCTTACTGAGCTTGTTGAAGAAGGTAGGAAGTACATGGCCATATACATAGAAAGTAACAGTCTTACGATTTCACAGTTGCTCACTGAAATGACATGTCTAGCCACAGCTCTGAGGTTAATAAGAACATGTGAATCTGAATCTGCACATATACTAGTACTCACTCTTGAGTATCTTTATTTTTTGAAAGGGTTTCTTATAGCTTGTTTTGTTGATCAGATGTAGCAAATGCAATAATGGTAATAAGCATGTTCTTAACTATTGAGTAAATATTAACTCTTGAGAATTGCCTTTTATGGTAACTGGTATTAGCTGTCAGCTAATTTTGTCGTGATATGTTTACAATGTAGTTATTAAAGGAGGAGTCCTCAGGATCATAATAGGGTTTAGTTACACTGATAATATTTCTGATAGGTGATCAAAATTGGTGGTTTTAGTTCCTGCTTTAGCCTTAATTCAGGCATATTAATATTACTTCATAACTGCTGTGATCTTTTATTCATAGTTTTTAGAACTTGCATAGGAGAAATGCTCGGTTTGGTGTGTACTGGGTTTTCACTTTCTCTGCCAGCATCTAGGGGGCAGAACATGTTCAAAAGAGAATAGGGTACATGGACATGATCTATGAGAAATCTGGAATTTGACCACTTCAACTTGCTGTGCTTTGTGGTCTGAATAAATTGACTTAATACTTCCTGATATAAAATCTAGTACTACTGTATTTTACAGGTACCTGAGTAAGGGCTAAATAATTTGAGGCTGCAGCACATACTAGCTTTTCGTAGAATGGGTAAAAACAAAACGGAAAGTTCCTCTAAGCCTCTCCCTTTCCTTTTTCACAGGACTATTCCTCACAGAATGTGGAGACATTTCTGGAAAGTCTCAACCCAGGGTCTTTTTGTTGCCGTTTTTTGGCCTTTTATTCCTCAGTTTGTCTGCAATTGTTTGTTTTACTGGGCCTTGTACTTTAACCCAATTATAAACATTGATCTTGTGGTTAAAGAAGTAAGGCGTCTGGAGACACAAGTGCAGTGACTGGCATTGGAACTTTTGAGCTGTTTAGCTTCTAAAAATGGACATTTGAAATAAGCTTTGCTTTTCTTTATATATGTAGCAGTGAAAGTGGTGGATTATGTTGACTTAAACATACAAAAAAGCCTTAAGGTAAGTTACTCTTAAACTAGTTGATTCCAAATCTGAGGATGGGCTTTATTATCCAAAAGGAATTTTCTACTGAAAAAAAAAAAAAATTACATTCCCAATTTAGCCATATAAAACTTATACAGTCATGTCACCGTATTTTTGATCAAATCAAACTTCTCAATTCTGTCTTGAGCACTCTGGTTATTTTCAAGCCTGCCTTAAAATCAGTGTCTTCTGAACAGCTGCAATGATTGGGGGTTTTGTTTGGTTTGGTTTTATTTGGCTGGGTTTTGGGGTTTTTTTTGTAACTTAGCATTTCATACCAGCAAGGTGTTCCTCAACTTAAGTTTGCCAAAGGAAAGCTCTTCCTGGATAGGCTTGATTTTGAAAGTACTTCAGTATTTTCAGTTTGCTTTACACATAAAGTTGTGATGGTCAAATACAGCCTTACAGTAGAGTTTGTTCTAAAATTCCCACTGTTGAAGGCAAAGACTGCTTGAGTTTTCTTCTCTTTTGGAAAATGTGGTGATCGTCATTCAAAATTTTTTATTCAGATCAGTTAAACTTCATCAATAGCTTCTTTAATGCTCTCCTCTTGAAGTCTGTTGCTAATTCTTAAATTCAGGGTTATTTCTTAAAAAGGATTATTTTGGAAAAGTGACTTGACACTGTAATTACATCTTATTGCAATATAATGTGTTTATCTGGATCTGTGAGTGAATATCAATTGGAAAGTTATTTTGTGTGAACAGGATTGCCATTTGTTAATGTATGGTTTTTGACTGAAACAAAAGTCAGATTTTTCAAGAGCTTTGTCCCCTTGCATTCTGCATTGGCTTGGGGGTTTTGGGTTGGTTTTTTCCATTTGTATCATTAATATGAACTTTAAATTTGCCTATGAATATTTTTAAAGAATAAAGATCTCTTCTGAAATCTTTATTCTTCCTAAAGAAGTGTTGTGTTTTGTTTTGTTTTGTTTATATTGGAAGTACTTGTCATTAGCTTTGACTTGTGCAAACTTGTTCTGTAGCCCTGCATCTTTTTAAGTTGAGATGGGTGAAAGTAGGCATAAAACACTCCTGGTTCTTAAACTGTTACAATTGGCATTTATGAAAAAATGTATTATTCAGCACTTCATGTTACTGATTTCTCTTCCTAAAATGTTTCAAAACACTATGAAATGACCCTAGCTAAAACCATCTTTACATCCTTATGAGGTATATACGCTTCTGAACTTTGCAAACCTGTGCTGTCCAAGATCAAACACTTATGGGAAAGGCAGTTGAGTTGGTTCCAGTGACTGCTACTTTTTTCATGTATCTGTGTTGGTGATGGTTTGCATTTGCACTTTTAAATCTGGGTCTGAAGTTTGAAGGGTAGAACTTCTCCCTCTGCGTACAGGAAACTCAATGTGTACATAGAGTAAGGAGCTTGAGCCATATCAAATGAACAACTTCTTAGAAAACCGTATTTAAAAAGTAAATACTAGAAAAAAAGAATTACATTAGGCATTTTTTAATACAGGTAGGACTACTTAAGGTGAATGAGATGCATACATTAGGGATTTTTTAATACAGGTAGGACTACTTAAGGTGAATGAGATGCAGAAGTTAAATTGTGCTTCGTAATAAGTGTTTAATATAGACGAGAGGGCTCTTTGTGCTGTCACTCCATGCATTTCTTCTGGTCAGTTCAAAGTTAACAAATGCTAAGGTAAATGTTAGTGGAAAAGTTTGATTTGTATCTTATAGCCAGTGGAGGGGGGATAAAAAGTTTACAATGAATGATGTTATGAATCTGAAAAATCTGTGAACCTGAATATAAACAAAATTAATTTTAAGTCAGTTACTCCTTACGCTGATAAACTCAAATTCCTATTTAGTCAATAAAAGCTTA
Source organism: Aviceda cuculoides (assembly GCA_035590195.1). Classification (NCBI taxonomy): domain Eukaryota; kingdom Metazoa; phylum Chordata; class Aves; order Accipitriformes; family Accipitridae; genus Aviceda; species Aviceda cuculoides. The sequence continues at coordinate 8,158,910 of JAVJGG010000061.1, read as the reverse complement.
CATAGAACTAATGAACTTGCTTTTAGTCCCTGCACTGTAGAAGGTAAGTAAGAGGATAAATGTTTATTTCAGCCATTCTGGGGTAGAGAGGCTGAGGTGGCAGGAAGGAGATCAAGAAAGGGGAAAATAATTTGTTGTCACTACTGTGACCAAAAAAAAAAAAGTAATTTTAGATTTAAATATATAGAGAGTTTTCATAAAGACTGATGTTGTATATCTAATACCTACACAAAGGCTGAATCTCGCCACACATAAAGTCTGGCCACAAAAGGTGTTTTGTATGATAGGGAGCTTTAGAAAAACATTTGGCAGCTTCACGGTCGCATTCACATGCCATTTTTTGGCATTTGTCTTCTAGTGATTCTGAAAGAAAACACAGTAAGTTTGATGTTAGTTTGAAGTAATTAAAAATACCAAATGGAATACCAAGAATTGCTACCTTATGTTCCATAATTGCCAGATAAATGGCTGTTGTATTTCAAGTGCAATAGGAACTATACTGAGTTTCAGTAAGACTTACATTTTCGTGTTCTTTAGACAAAGTTCCATGCTAGGACATCTCAGCAACAGAGAATATACAAGCATGGTTTGGTTTAGTGATGACTGATAATTAGTGGAACTATCTTGGCAGGTGAAAATATAGTAATTGGATAAAGACTAAATACTCTTCTTCACGTTCTTTAATAAAGGAACTCTGATAACTGATTCCTCTTTAGAAAGTGGTATATGACCCTCCTTGCCCACCCTGTTGCTCTAGTGAAACTTGAGTTTGGGAAGATACTTTCCATTTCACATAAGCTTTAATCTACTAAAGGATGTAGCATTAAAATCATACATGTGAAATAAGGGATGCAAAGATGTTCTGTTCATCTTAAATCACCCGCCCTTTTTATTAAGATATTCAGTAAGAAGTTAGGTAAAGTGTGTTTAAGTACGATAAAATTCATGTCTGGCCATACTCGTTTTATAACCGTAGTGTTGTAGCTTAACAGATTTCTTGGCACGAATGTTTCTTCTTGGCATGAACGTTTTCTTCCACAGCAATATATTTTGGTTTTATTGTGCTAACCCAGGAATGTGTGCTTTTTCTCCCTGCAACTGTCTGTAAATGAAGAATCGTTGATTATATTTTGTCTGAGTATTTAACATTTTGAAAGCTTAGCCAAATCTCTGCTTGAGATTTGTCTAGGAGCAGAACAAGTGTTCAGTTTTGTGAATGAACTCAAATTCTGCTATAAAATGGAACTGTTCTTTATATATGTATGTTGATGCTGCAACTAGCTACCCTAAGAACTACTGAATAGCATAAGTAGCATAAACAACATGGTAGGATTAAAACAAACAAGCAAACAAACAAAAACCAAAAAAACCCCAAACCATTAACTGAGAGGAACTATTCCTTCTCTTGTTATTGCTACAAACTTAATCTTCTCCATGGTACACCACGGACTTTGTTTCAGCTTTGTTTCTTGATGACATGCCTACTATCTTGGCCAGTGTTTTAAAATATTGTCAGCTTCTGGACTGGAACAGGAGCAGAACCTTTACAGCTAAATATAGGTGGACTGTAACTTGACAGTTAATTAGATAGTTTGAGAGAGAAGAGGCTTAGTACTTCTGGAGCAGAGGAAATTACCTCATGCAGAATCTCTACTTGCTAGACATTTGGGCAAAGTAAAGGTTGAATGAAAAGGAGGAAAGGAAATAGTGTCAAAAACTTCGATTTCAGGTCAGGCAAATTCTAAATTGAGTTATGAAATGAGAGGGTTTTGTGTTTTCTCTGAATGGCCTACTGTATTACCTTTAAACTGTGGTAGTCAGACCTGTAAACAAGTTTATGTATGGGTCTGCAATTTTGTAGTGCAAATAATAACCAATTCTCAAGCTGATTTGCATTCTAGATAGTAGCATAAAATTACATGCAAAGTAACTGACCTAGCACCTGATTTAAAAAAACCAAAACCCTAAACAACACACAAACCAACAAACCAAACAAAACCTATCAAAACCCAAAACAAACAAACCCCAAAACCTAACAACAACAAGAAAAAACACAAGAAAAAACCCTGCAAATTTTCTGGGCTTGTGAGGAGTTGTAGTTTCAAAAAGTCTTTGAAGTGTATTGGAAAGTATTTGCTAAGACTTTGGGAGTTGCGAACAATTAATGTGAAAGAAATGCTGCTTTTTCATGTTAAACACTTTTTATTTGTTTCTTTGAGATCTCTTTGTCCTTCTCTCTTATGCTGCATCATGGCAAGTGTATTATATTCATATTTTGGAGCAATCAAAATTTATCAGGATGTGGTCAGCCCTCTGTTGCAACTTGTACATTAATTATGTAAATATTTTCAAATTAACATTTTATGGCTTGTGGACATGCTACTTCCACAAATAAACATACTCATCAAATATTTTATTTCCTCAGTGTTTGAAATTTTAAGTTGTAATTATGAATTCATTCATAAATTGCAGCCACTAGTAGTGAGCTGTGCAACCAATCAGTGGTAAATATGCCAAAAAATTGTCCATTATAAACTTATAAATGGTGTGAAATATTTTCTGCTAAGTATAAAAAGGATCCTTTTTAAACAGTTGTAATTTTCTCGCCTCCTGCTTGTAGTTGCTCTCCAATTGGAGACCTGCAGAGAGTAGCATAACATGGGTTCTTCAATATATGTAAATACTGAGTAAAAAGAGGGTGGTTTTGGTAGTGTTTTCTGAAAGGGTAATAGAAGTTTGTAGATCAGAATTTTGTTTGCTTATGTATGTCAGTAGGTGGGGATTAAGAAGAAGAAACTGCATTCAGTTGGCTGGCATAGCTGTGCTTTCTGGAGGCACAGCATACCCTGGCAAAGAAGTCACAAAAGGAAGGCTGGTAAAACAAGAATTTTACAGTTAATTAAGAAAATGTCTTTCTATGAAGTCAATGAGACAATTGGTAGAATTAAAAAAAAAAAAAAAAAAAAAAAATCCACAAAACCACCCCCCCCAGCTAGAACTGTTCACTCACCACACACAGCAGCGTTGTCTTCGCACTCCCAGTGGTAACTTTCTATCTTTGGGTGACAACCCGCTTGTTCTGCCTTCCCATAGCAGCAGTCATGATTAAAGCAGCACCTGAGAGTAATAGAAATGGGTTTGCCTTAATTCATGCTGTGCTGATTTATGGTCACATAATCTGGATGGTTTTTATCAGCATGTTTCTACAGGCTGTGAAATAATAGAACAGTCAACATACGCAAATGTACAACCAGTTACCTGCTCAGGAATCAAACCGGTAATTGTTTTATAGATCACTGGGAAGAAATTACACTCTTTCATATAATCAATGATGAGGAAAATGCCTGATACTCGTTCATCTAGTTGAACTTCTTCAAAGATGAAAATACAAGGAAGCTTTAAAGCATTCTGTTGTAAACACCATAAACTTATGTGCATATGCCTCTCTCCTAGCCCCTTCCAAGAAGAAGATTAAATGCCAGAACAGTCTGTCAGATAATGGTTTTCTGCCAGTTACTGATGCTATTGCAACAGTTACTAACAGGGAAGGGACAAAAATATTTGTTAGGCTGTAGCATACTATCATAAATGTCATCTTATAGCATAGTCCTTAGATGGTGGCAGAAAAGCTGAGAGCAGGTGAAACGTTCAGTAATGAATAGGCACGGGTGCTGTTTGATGCTGTAAGATAATTAAAACTGTTTGCTCAGTATCATGAGAAAATTTGGAAAATTGCCCAAAATGATGGTTTCAAAATTGTTCCTGTCATAACTGGAACAATGAATTAAGAGACTTTCTGTCACATTGTGGAACTGAACAGTACAGGTAAGCATTAACGACATGTTTTAGTGCTTAAAAAAGTAGTTACTGTTCTGGTATAGAGTCATTGCAAGCCCAGAATAGCAAATAGGGAAGGTAACAAGGACCTTAACAAGGACCTGAAGTTAGATAGCTTGCACGTTTTTGCTGCAAACTAACTATACTCTTTCTTTTTTGACTCGGTGGAAGAACAGGGTGTATCTGCGAGCTCTTTGCATTTGGTCATTCAGTTTCCACCCGGTAGCCTAAAACCATCATATTACAGTAGGCACATGATGTTTAGATTGCCTGAGGAACTTGTGTCTGCAATAGAAAAAGTTAATGCTGTGAGCTCTCACTTGCAATTACTGTTTTTTCCTGTGCTTATTAAATATTATTCGGTAATGCCACATGAATTGCCATTTAAAGATCCTGCGGTACATAACAGTTGAACAGCACGTGCCCGTGAAGTAGCTGAATACATCCATTTCATACATAGAAATAAAAAAACTAACATTCTAGTGGCTCTTTGTAGCAGTACTAAGGTAAATAAATCAGGAAATTTGGGTTCTTTTGCCATAGCGCAGAATATTTTCATGTGTTTACAGAAATTTTTAAAATTACTTTGGTCCACTTTTAAGCATTTTAAATAAAAATAGATGCTTAAGGATTTTATATTTTATCTTATGAAAGCAATGTACGATTATCTCCATTTGAAAGTTTATAAGTGGCAGGCAAAAATCTAAATTGCAGTAACTATTATTTGAATAATTCCATTACAGATGTTCTTACTTCAGATTAAATATTTCTGTATTTTCACTTAACTTGTTTTCAGGCATAATTCTGAATATAAACAGCCCACAGTGTAACTCAAAACTTTGAAAAATCAAACTTGGTAAGAATGTTTCTACATTCAGTCAGTGCAATTCTTGATTCTGTTCAAATGCAGTAGAGTTAAGTACACTCACTTCTGGCTTGTTTTTAACATGTAGCTATTAAAACCCAGAGCACAAATAGCTAACCATGTTTTGTGAAGAAGCAGCTTCTTGCTACTGTGGGACTTTTACAAAGTGAAAAAAATGGCCTACAACGAAAGATTGGCAAACTGCAGATTCTCCATTGATATCTTTAGGTATACAAATGACCAGAACTAATAATAGTCCCTTTTTGTCTGTGTTCCCAGTCATTAAAGTAGCAACTACGTTTTACAAAATTGTCTTTAAACTAACAGATTACACATCCAAAACTGTGAAATACATAGGCAAAGATTCTAAAACTTTTAGGTCTAATTACGACTAGAATCTCTATGCAAAAAAAAAGAACATCAGATTTGAACTTCCCATGTTCTACCCTAAATGTGAGCATCAGACGTTTGTTTTCCTTTTAATTTACAATATATTTGTCTGATAAGTCAGAACCTGAGATGTCACATACGGTAGGGAAAGCCATCATAATGATAAACTTGAAAATCTAAAGCCTTTATTTAACTACTGTAACCAGGAAATCATCTTCCTGTCAGCTAATGTTCAATTAGAAATTAAATTGAGAGTAGTATGCTGACTATGTAGTAGTCAGTAGTCAGTATGATGACTATGATTTAGTACTAAACTTAGTACTAAACTTAGTACTAAATACAAAGGTTTGTTTTTAGAATTATTTTAGTAACAATTCATAATTTCTTTTATTCAAGAGTTATTTTTCAACAGGTTGAATTTTGCATAGTTTTCTATGTATTATTTTGAATACTAATAAAATGGGATGGATCCCATTTTAGAATCAAAAGTTTTTTGTATGTATTATTTTGAATACTAATAAAATGGGATGGATCCCATTTTAGAATCAAAAGTTTTTTCAATTGCCTTTTTGTTTGTTTGTTTGGGTTTTACTTTTATAGGTAGCTTAAACATTTGAGCTTTAAAGATTCTCCAAGACTTTAGTTCTTCAGCTCTTGGCTAAACAGCAACAGCAAAGAAACTCAATTGTACTGTGAATCCGATATTAATGCAATGAGAGTTTAAAGCAGGTAGGACTCATGTAGATCTACAGTAACTCAGTTTTAATGCTTTGGAGTTTCTTAGCAGTCTGAGGTGTGTTTCAACTCGGTTCCCTCACTGGTATTAAATAGGCCTAATTCATATTTTAGTCCTTTTACTCTGTCATCTGCATACATTCGGCACTTAATTACTCAGATAAATAGTTACTCTTACCAATCTACTCCGTCCTTGGGCCATCCTTTTCCTCCCAGACCACAGTAGCATCCATAACGTAGGTAGGCAAAAGGAGATCGTCCTGTAGTACATCTAATGGCTCCGGCTAATTCAAGAATTCCTCTTCGATTTCTAAAATGCGCTTCCCCAAAAGTGCCTTTATAAACTGTGGAAGAAAAACTCTATGTTTTCTTGAATCAAACATGCAGATATATAGTTTTTTGGTTTTTTTAAACTTTGATAATGAATGTCAGTACTTGAAAACAATAGTTTTCTTTTTGATGTTTTGGGGCCGCACTGCTTGACCCAGTCCGTTTTTACCCTGATCTTTCGTGAGCAGAATACTGAACAACATTCTGAATAGCTGCAGTGGTTTCCTCCCATCAAGGCACCGTATAATGGCAGACTTCAGTCATTTCCAGCCTTAAAACTGGCAAGGGCTAGCGCGCGCTCTGTGGTCTAGGTCCACTGATCTCCTAATATTAGATGCCCTAAGCATTGCAGTATTTTCTCCTTATCATAACATGCAATTTTGCCCATGTTGTTATTTTGTAGAATGTAGTGCTTTACATTTGAACAAATGCCCTCTACGATGGGCTTCTGGTTTTCCTCATTTTCAGACAAAGCAGCCAAATAACTGGCGGGGGTGGTGTGGGTGTAGAGCAGGGAAACGGGTGGGTGCTTGGAGTCATTGTCAGGGAAATGAGAAGAAGGGTTGCTTTTTTTTTTCCTGTTTCATTTTGTTTGGGTTTTGTTGTTGTCGGTTAAGGGATTCTCACCATTATTTCACCAGAACAAGACTGTATTTAGGAATTTCATTTTAACTATTCTGTGTCAGCACTAAAGCAGTAGGTCCAGGGCAGCAGATTAATGTTGAGACAACAGATGACTTTTTTTAGGGCTTCGTGTCATCCTTCAGGTTGAGCTAACACATCAAAGGCTCTTCATGGTAATGGGCAGCATTTCCTTGCAGTGTAGGCTCCAAACTATTTGCAGCAATTTTAAAGAAGTTGGATGAGTACAAAACAAATTAGTGGAAGGATGCTGATTAGAGTTGTCTTGCTAATTAAACTAATGATTTATTTTGGTATGAGGAGAACAGTTTATAAACCTTAACTCCCAGTACTGGATACAGATTGGAAAAGACAGGAAGATTTAGTAACTGGTAATATCTGTGAGAGAGAGAGCAGAAAAAGTACTTAGACTTTGTCATTGAAGGCTCTGATACGTATTTTCCTACAGAACAACTATATGATTATACAGTTTGTATATAATCTGTATAATCATATAATCTATTATAATAGTCTAACTAATAGACTAATCTATTATAATAGATTATATGATTAATCAGTTAATAGAAGATCTGCCAGAAGAATACTGTTCCCAGCACAGCTGAGTAACTTGAAACCGTGAGCGATGCTGGTGACCTCCAGGACTCGTAATTTCATGAAACAGATTTATACACCTCATGAAATCACCTCATTGAGAAATACAATTGGTTTGTATGTAAGAATGCTAGAAAGAGCTTTAGAAAGAACATTTGTAGCTAACCCTTAATGAAAATAGCTAGGCTTCCTAAGAAATATTTGTCGCTTTTCTGACTGGCAACTACTCCCAGATCTTGTTCCCTCCTGCTCTGTGGGCATGTGGTGTAGGGAGAGGAGAGGATGTGGAAACAAGAGTGCTTAAACTTGCACATGCATCTTTGGCCATTGATTAAAAGGAATTGCATCTTGAGAAGTTAAAAAAAGCATCCTTGGCTAATGTAGTCACACGCAGTTTCATTTAAAAACTGTTCCCTTCGCACTAAAACTTCCTTGCTAAGATAGTGAATAGTATCTCTTGTGTCATGGCTCCCATTCCAGGATATTACCTGCTGTTTAGTTATATAGGTTTTCTGGTAAAAAGATCCTCTCATGCTTTTCCAAGGGGTCCATAAGTTGTACTGGGTGGACTCTTTGGAACTTGTAGTTCTAGGTTTCAAAATAAGAGTTACATTGTGGAACTGACACGTGACCATCGCCCATTCTGTTGCAGCTCTGAATATACGTTTCAGCTCTGGGTAGTAGATGCATTCATTGGAGTATAAACAGATTGTGATCTTTACTATGGCATTGGAAGTATCATCTTCACTGTCAGTACAGGTTCAGTAAATTCCCAGCTGAAAAAAAACTGCAATAAGGCTGCAGCATTACAAATGGTAATTGCTTATACTCTTAAACGTTTAGTGAGATTTGGCTAGACTCAGACAGTGATGTGTGAAGGCACCGTGTTGGTCGTTAATGGCAAAGCCGGGTTTGCTTTGCATGACATTAGTGATTCTGAAGAAAGTGAAGAATTTTGACATTGTGTCTCAGTTCCTGGCAACAAGGGAAGGCTGGTGTGGGAGAGCTACAAGACAGGAAGAGGAAACTAAGAATAAATATTTCTGGTTTCATTAGAGAATGGTTTGCTAACTTTGAACAAATCCAAGTCTCTTGATTTAAATCCATGTAAAGTAGAAGTGATTAACTGTCTGTTCCCTCTGAGTTATAAATCTTTAAAGTGTGCCATGTAACTTAAAGAAAAGGACATGAACTTTTTATCTTTGCAATTTGTGTTACAGCATCTGGACATCCAGGTATAAGCCAAGACTGTATTGTACTGTAGATACTCTGAATATGACTAAAGGAAAAGTCTCTGTCCCAACAGCTTTGTAACCCGAGTTTAACGAAAGCTACCAAAGACCATCCTAGAAGACACAGAACTATGGAAACAGTAAGACTATCAGTATGATGATGGTTCCATTAGTGTATTAGCAACATAATAGAATTTCTAAAGTATTTTACCAGAAGTTCTGTGGAATACGGTCAGAGTGAAGTGACATTCTGCGTATTTCCAAACGTTTCATGATTAAGGTATATTTTTAAAATCTTCTGTATAACGTGTATGAAAAAATCAATACCACATTGTTTTGATACCTAGAGGTCACAGGAAATAAGTACAACTAAGTGTACAAAAATAATTTACAGTTAGACAATTTGAGTCTAGTCTTATTATGGCTTTTAATATTCTTGTAATATTTAATTCCAGTGTTTAGTGCATAATAGGAGTTTCAACTGTTTTCATTCTTGAAAGAAAACTTTAAAGACATATATTTGGGAGAGGAAAAAAAACTTACAAGAGATTAGTCCATCAGCAAACTCAGACTTAACTGGATGTGACGTAGCTGCTTTAAAAGTAAAGGTTGATGCGAAACCAAAATCATACCAATCCTAAGACTGCTTTAGGCACCATAAAATAGCAGATGGGGAAAGAAAAAACCCCAAACAAATCTATGCCGTTGTCTTTGTGACTGTAATGACTAAGCCAGAGAGATCAAAAGCCATAAGGTGACTTTCTGAAGTCTGAAATTAAGTAAACACTAAAGACAGGCTGAGAGAAAGTAACAGTAAGTAATCACATTATATGCGTTGTGCTTGATTTTAAAACTGTAATACCTGTCGCCCAAACTGGAGCCCTGCCATGTTTGGAGAGTTTGAACTTCATCATGCCGTCTTGGTTTGTCGCCTGCATAAGCCCTTGAGAGTTCAGATTGTGCTCAATGCTATACGTTATTATGTCTTTGCAAGATGTTTTCCACTATACCTTCTTACTCTCCTTTTTTCCTAGTTTTCTGAATAGCTTACAATAGTATTTAAAAATCCAGTCCCTGAAATTTCCATATACATAGAGGAAAAAAACACATTTTAGAAACACATTAATTTTTTGTGAAAGATCATATTTCCCGTAACATTTTACTCTTTGCAGTGGGCACAATGCAAACATAATAATTATTTTTGCAAATATATAATTATATTTTTATTGTGATGCACAGCTTTGTGTAGTTATGATACTTAACTACATTAATCATTAGCATCCAGTCTATGATGTTTTGTGGGGTTTAAAAGAAATGTTAAGCCATTCTTTCAAAGGCTGAGGCTACAGAAACACTTTTTGATGTTAAATATATGTAAGATTTCCTGTAGTGATACTTCCTTTGTGCAGTCATAGTGCTCCAGTAGTTCAGAACTTGAAACTTGGGAATAAGCAGACTTTTTGATGCATCTCCAAGATCTTGCCAGAAGTGGAAACCTTTGAACTGTATGTATTATAGAACATTTTTTTTTTCTTTGATTTTTTTCTGTCTGGTTTCATAAGCCATCAGGAATAGCCTTTTTCACCTCATCTTGTTGCCCAGATTACTGACGTGCAGCCCCCACAAACTGCGGTCATGTGTAAATTTTCTGAAACTATAAATTTGCCTGTTTTGATAACTGTGGACCAGGCATTGAGAAAGAGGTAAATCGCATTTGCCTTCCTGCTCGCTGCCTACAGAACGAGTGACTGCGATGCCTGACTCGGAGCTATCGGACCGAAGCCAGGCTCCCTGTAACGATGGCGCTAGGCCGGCAGAAGCAGTGGAACAGTCCTTCCTGGCTTTCCTTAACGTTCGCGCTGAGGGTTGTGCCATGCAAAGGATGAAGGCTGGAGGATGATCAAAATGCAGGAGGAGTAATATGGGCATGGTGAGGTCAGAAAGTAGAATTGGGGCAGTGAGCTTGGTGGGACCTGAAGTTGGCCCCATTATGCAAGCACCTCATCTTACGGTCTTTAATCATGCGATTGCCCCGCTCCCCACCTCTCCCCCCGGCCCTGCTTCATTCTGTGCACAGAATCTGTTACAAGAATGAATTGACTCTCTTCTCCTTAGTGTCCTGATATTTGTAAGATTTAGTTTGGTGAATTTGCAAGCTCTGTAGGAATGTATACAAAAAGCGCAAGAAGACAAAAGAGAATCTCTTAATTAAGGCAGTTGAGTGCTTTCCTGGAAGACTGGATTTTATCCTTACAGCTGTCACAAAGGTTCAGCATGAGGTTAGTTTAATCACTTTAAAACAATGCATATCGATTTTTACTAATAGTATGCTCCCAGCCTACTGAATTTCCTGGGGTTGGAATACTAAACTACGGCAATGCTCGGTGAGAGCTAGGCTTTGAGTAGTCGAAGCTCTGCATAATTTTAAGTAGTCGCAGGTAAAACTGGGTTCCAAAGTGTCACCGTGGGAGCCACAAGTCACTACGGGAACCTAAAATTAGCGGATGCTTATTTTCTGTCAGCCCACCTATCTATCTGAAAAAGAGGGATGATAATACAATTTCACGGAAGTGTGAAAGGAGTAAGTACGTTCAGATACTATACTTAAGAATACCTCCAAAAACCTATGAGGAAATGGACTGTAAATTATTACGACTGGTCTTTAAGACTGCTTAATAAATAGGATGTAGGAGGCAAAAAAAATAATTAAATACTTGCAAAATGAGTAGTCGGCTATGCTCAGGTGTGAGGCAGGGGTCCTTTAATTACATTCTCACATCCTCACTTATTCATAAAGACTGACTCGGTCTTTCAGAATCACCCAGCCCTGGTTCTGTAGCCAGTCTCAGTTCGAGCAGTTCCTCGCTTTTGAGTCCCTTGGTGACTCCAGCGCTCCCGGCCAACTGGCTCTGACAGCCCGAGGAGAGCGCGGGTACACGGACCCGCCGGCTTTGCAGAATGATGATGATTATTATTATAATAACTTCGCGAGCCACCTGCGCTCTCGTTGTAAACGCGGACCTTTCTCCCACGCTTGCCCCTTACTGACGAGCTTGCAAGAAGCGGCGAGAGACCCTGCGCCGACGCTCCCGCCTTGTCCCCGCCGGGGCCGGGCTCTCGGCGCCGCCGGCCGCG
>JAVJGG010000061.1:8125687-8146156 GCA_035590195.1 Aviceda cuculoides | reverse complement strand
CCCCGCCGGCTCCAGCGCCGGGTCGCGACCGGCGCTGAACGCGGGCGCTGCGCCTGCAGCCTCGGGCTGCCAAACCGCGTCTCCCAGTCGCTGCTTTTCTCGGGGGACTAAAGAACCAGCTCCCGGAGTAGTTGTGGGTATCTGTAGCTCGGCCGAAATAACTTTTCAGCCTTCCCTCAAACAAAAGAGAGTCCTATACCGAGTCATTGTTTTGTACGTCGTGGGATCTCCACGTTATTTTCCATTCCCTTTCCAAGTCCTGTACCGTTTCGTAAAACCTACAACTAGATGCCATATTGCGATCGTAGCTTCGCCGCTCCTCTCAACACATAGGCAATACCACTTGCTTTTATGTGATTTCTTCGTTGCTTCTACGTTCCAAGTATTTCATCAGACCTTTTATAATGGCACTGAAACCGGTGCATTCCCTGTCACTCGTGCAAGCAGTCGGGACCCCTGAATTTGGGGTATTGATTGTTTTGTGGGCCTGTTTTGCTTTGGGTTTTTTTTATTAATATTATTATATTCCAGGATATGACCCCCATTGGATCCTATTGAGGCCTATACTGCTAGGGTAAGGAAGGAGAGATAAAAACAAAGGGTTTTTTACCAAACTTACCGAGAACTTCTTGATCATGTCATCTTACTATTGGAGAGCAGCTGGTAGGTTTTTTGTAGTGAATGGTAATTTCATCAAAAAGGTAAAATATTTTTTTCACGTGCATACTGAAGGATAATTTGACTTTTGCATTAAAATGCTCTGATTTCTGCGTTATATCATTCCTCTTCAATCAGAAGTAGAAAATCATACGTGGTCTGATTCCAAAAGACAAAAAGCATGCACAGACAGATCAGATTTGGTTTTGTTATGCTCTCATTAATCCACGCTCTGTGAAATGTTTATGTTGGCACTGAAGTTAGGGTAGCATGGGATAAACGTGGAAGCACATCAGTTTAAGGTATGCGTTTGTACACCTGATACACCTTTGTGCACCTACATGCAGAACACCAGAAATGGTACGGTAGCCCGGTCAAAACTGCGCACAGTGCTTGAAGTGTAGAAGGGATCACGGCTTGAAGAAGGTTTAAAGCAGAAGGGATCATGGTAGGGACTTGGCAAACCCGAAGAAAGCAGGGGTTCCAGCTCAGGAGCTTATATTCTGCAAAAGGACAGAAGTTGTTGGAGGCTTGCTGTCTGCCGTGACTTCCTGCTGATAGGTACCGAGTAGTAGCTTCTGATACAAAGTGCTACGATATGCTGCCAGCTCATCTTGCTATCTCCATCTTTCAGGTCTTACCAGCATAGTGGACCACAGCTACCACTGTGTTTCCCAACAGAGATGGACTGGAATACTAGTGAAATAGGATCTGTGGCAACCGTAAACATTGTCAATGACCCTGAGAAGTCTTGGTCATGTACAAATCATAATAGAAAACCCATTTATTTGTGGCAGATTTTTAAATTTTTTTTTTTAAGATTTTGTTGCTACTGCCATCAACTGGGTCAAAGCAATTTTCCTATTACTCATGGAGTCACATCGCTAATTACTGTTACTCTATTTTCATACTGTCACTTATACTGCATTTGTTTACTGACTCTTCCGGTCAATAAGTCACACCTATTAGAACACTTTAATAGTGTTCAACAGCAGTTTAGTGAAACTTCCAGTTGAACAGTATCCCATCCAGCATACCATTGGATATGACAATGAAAACAGTATCCAGGGGAGCAACACGAATTACATTTCATGTTTGTTCTTCAGGAGACTGACTGATGCAATGTGTTAGTGCACTTGATGTTGGATTAGTGCAGTTGACATGTTTTTCCCTGAAGGAAGGAAAGTAATCTTGAAACCATTGAAAAATCAAATGAGACTGAAATGTTCAGACTATGGCTGCCTCTATCAGAAAGTAGACAAAAACTATATGAAGTGATGAAGTAAGAAATGCAAGCCAGGAGTTCTATTTCCTATGAGTTGAAGTTCAAAGGAGAACATCTAGCAAAACCGGGGCGGGGAGGGAAGAAATCTGATAGAAAGAAATACTTTTATCGAGGGGGAGTTAGGTTGTCCAGCTAATCGTTGTGGCATACGGCTAAGAAAATATACTAGTAACAGATTGGAAGTTACTGTGGATTACAATGATAGTGATTTTTTAAAAAATTAGATTTAAAATTCCTTTAAAATTTTTAAGTAAAAACATATGTGGCAGTGCAGACCTGTCATATTTGCTTTTTGTAGTGCTCCTTTTATCTGAAGCATCTGGTAACTGGTGTAAGTCATGTGTGACAAACGGCATTTTCCTTCTTACAGATGAATTCTTTCTTTTTGTCAGCTGGAGCTGTGCAGGGGCAGGGAGAAGCATTTGCTTTTCAAATATACTTTCTCAAACAAGGTTGCATGTGCTCAATCATTGCTTAATTAAAGTTGTTTTTAAATCTGAGGAATAGATTAATATAATGGAGACACATAGTTGTACTGAGGAACATTCTCACAGCATAACAACATTATGGGCAAACTTGTTAAGTTAGTTGTAAAAGCCTCGTTTCTCAGTGGCCGTGATTCTGTACGTGCAGGAAGATGATAGAATATATTAATCCAAAATGTTAAAATGTTGATGGAAAGTGCTAGAATGGTCTAAAATATGGCTAATGTAAGCGCAAGTTATCCACTTCCCTGTGAGCAGGTGGAGTGATTTTGAGAGCAGCGTAACAGTGTATTTACTGCTGACTAAACAGCTGCAAAGCTGTATTTCTCTAGTAATAGAAGTTGGTTCCATTAACACTTTTTATTTAGTAAGAACAGTTATTTTTACTGAGAAATGAAAAAGCATTGACCATCTACCTTGGTCAAATTTATATATACTCCACATTTAACTGTTACAAAGATCTGTAGTAATGATGACAAGTATAGAATTACTAGGGTCTGTAGGTATCTAAGCGAAGTCCTACAAAATTGGATCCTACTGCATTAAGTAGGTGACAATTAAGCTATATGACATATTTGCTGCCCCACTGAACTACTAAAGAATGGTGAAAGATGTTATTTTTCCATTGTTAGAGATGGAAATGGAGGCAGGGTGATTTGCTCAAGGTGCTATACGCTGGCTGTAGCAGAGCTGGGAAACTACACCTTGGTGTTCTGCATCCCAGCTTAAGTCCCAGCCTGGGTTCTTCTGTGGCACTGACACCTGGAGGAAAATAATGAAAGAAAACACATGCCTCACTGTGAAGGTATCAGAATAATTAGAACTGAAGAGCTGCTTCCCAGCAGTAAGTCAACTGACTGTATTTACTTGATGGCTATACTTGGCAAATGTCCGTAAGTTACCCCACTACATCCCTTACAAGTCTGTGTTCCTTCAGATACTGAATGTCCAAGTAGTACACAATCAACTTCTTTATCATTGTTATCTTCATTAAAAAAAAAACAAAACAAAACAGTCTTACTTATTCAAGTACTTGTTTGGAAACATTCAGGGCCTTTGATCCTATTTTTAGAGGTTTGGCTGGCCGCCTTCTCTTTCATGGCCTTCCACCTTCTCTTAGTTCCTCTCCACAACCAATGCTTCCTCTTTACCAATGTTTTCTTCAGATCGTGTTGTTGGGGGTGTTGTTCCAAAGACTACGAGAGTTATAAAGTATAGTTTGGAGAGACAAGCTCCATGTGGAAGATTAGAAAACATTCTGTTAAGCCATTTTATAGTATTTTCCAATGTACTTGGTATTATCTCAAATCTATTTCTAGCATACAGAACAAAATCTGACTTTAAGATTATACCATCCTATACTATAACTTGTAATGTCTTTGGTAGTAGTAAGCCTATGAGTAGCATAGTATGTTCTGAAAGAGTTTGGGGGACCACGTTTGTAGCGTTGTCCTTCATATGCCCTTTGGCAGCAATGTTACTCCATCCATTCTGCAAAAGTACTGTGCTAGAATGTAGCTGCCCTTGACAGACAGTTGTGTGCTGGAAAGGCTGTTATTACATAAATGTTTTTGAAACTGGTTTACAGTTATAATGTATGCAGATGAGCTAAATTACTCCTGCAGTTTTCTTTTTTCATCTGTCTTTTTTTTGGCTTTGTTCTGTTCCAGATTCTACCCTCTGCTCCTTAAGTATAATGGCTGCGAGCACAAAGTCCTTCCTGTGCATACAATCATCCAGACAAATAACAAGATTGCACGTATGTTCTTGTACCATGTATATACTGATGCAACTCTGTCCATTTTTATGATACGGAAATATATGCTCTGTCTTTGAGCAAAGCCACAGACTGGAAGATTCTGGGGAAGGACTCTGTAATTTCTGGCTTCCTTAGCTCTTAAGTTTCAACAGTCACCTCTGCCTTCCAGTAGATTTCTTATACACTGTAAGTCAAGTTCTACATTCCAGCATTTGCACCCAAAAAAAGACCCAGGATCTGCTTCTTGTGGAACCTAGGGCTACTTTTTATTTTTATATCTAGAGAAGAAGAGACTTAGCAATGCAACTCTTGCATTTTTGTAAAACAAAATTTGAAATCTCTAGCATATATCTGGATGGATGTTAGACTTGCTTTCTTCTATATAGTTTACATCAATTCAGATTCTTGAAATGGCTGATGTAATGACCAGGATGATGGAATAGACTGACCTCTCAGCAAGTTCGTGGATGATTGAGGGGAGCACTTGATACACTGAAGGGCAGGGCTGCTACTCAGATGGACCTAGTTGGACTGCAAAGGTTGGGGACCTCATGAAGTTCAACAAAGGCAAACGCAAAGCCTTGCATCTGGGTTGGCATAACCCCACGCAGAAGGACAGGTTGGGAGCTGACTGAATAGCGAGCAGCTTCGGAGAAAAGGAGCTGGGTGTAGTGGTGGACAAGTTGAATGTGAGTCAACAGTGTGCTCTTGCAGCAAATGTATCCAGCTGCATGCTGGGCTGAGTATAACCGGTAGGTTTGAAGGGAATTGATTCTTCCCCTCTATTTGACACTTGTGAGACTACATCTGGAGTTCTGTGTCTCATTTTAAGAAAGGCATGGATATACTAAAGCAAGGCTAGTGAAGGCCACCAAACCATTTGGGGGGCTGCAGCTCACGACACACAAGAAGCTGAGAGAGCTGGATTTGCTCAGGTTTAAAGAAGATGGTGAGGAGAGGCCATACTGCTGTCTATGGCTTCCTAATGGAATGATGTAGAAAAGATGGAGCCATATTTTTCCCAGAGGTGCACAAAAGGCAATGAGCACAAGTTACAACATGAGAAATTCAATACAGGAAACAACTTTTTTTTTTTTTTTCCCTACAAAGGATCGTCAAGTACTGAAACAGCTTGCCCAGAGACGCTACAGAAACTCCATCCTTACAGATGGTCATAGCTCAACTAGACATGGCCCAAAGCAGCCTGCTTTAATGGAACACGCCTTGAGCAGAAAGTTGGGCTGCAGACTTGCAGAAGTCCCTTACCACCTACATGAGTTTATGATGTTGTGATGTGATAGCAGATAGCTTCAAACTAGCAGTTCCACCCTGCCAGGGAAAGAGACTCCAATACCACTTTTTCTTTTGCCTAAAGGTTTTCATGAAACTATGCCCTGCAGGCAGGGAAGGCAGTAGGCCTGTTCTACTGCAATAACAAATTCATCGATAATTATTTTTTCCACATATCACCAACTAAGCTATGCAAATGCACAGGGGAAATCATCTGTACTAAATTAAAAGAGAGTTGAGACTTTGTTTGCCTACTTTTATTATCTGTAAGACAGCTTTGTCATAAACAGAAGCAGTGCCCTTTTCATTAAGAACTACTTTCCTACCATTTTAACTCACTGTTCCAAAATTCCATTTCTATGCCTTTGTCCTTGTTGACCATTTCTGAATCTTCTTCCAGTTCTATTTTCACTGAGATGGGGGGGAAGCTGCAGAATTGTATGCAGTATTCAAGATGAAGCTAGAACACAGATTTATAGAGACTGTGCAGACTACGTTCCACTAAGAGGGAAGAGACAGAAATGCACATATTATGATTTTGTGTAACTTTTCCTTTTAGTACATCTGCTGGCTCTTTGTTGTCTCTACATGTTTTAAATTGCTTAAAAATAAAATACAGATTTTTTCTTACCTGTTTATTTGTTCACCTCTTATTGTTTTGTTCTTCATCCTGTCGATAGTACAATGCCCTGTTGGTCTGGTCTGCTTGTATTACAGCTTGCTTTCATGACCTTTCTGTTCATGATGTCTGCTTCCACGGCTGTGAAGAGTTTTATGGCAATTGGACACTTGGCAGAGGATAAAACCCCAAAGTTATGTGTCCATCAAAGGAAAGGTGAGTAGAATGTAGCCCTCGTCTGTTTCAGGCTGATCAGCACAAGACCTATCTATCTTTAAACAGCTTAAATGCCATCCACACTGCTTTGGGAACTGGGAAGTTACTGAATGTATTCTTGAGAGACAAAAAAACCCTGGAAGTCCTGAGGGATGGGGAACGTTGGGATTAGCTAGGGAACTTATGAGTAGCAAAGAAATGAATACCAGAAATCTGGTATCTTAAGACAGGTGGGATCAAAAAGGGGCTCAGTAGTGCTGAAGAACTGAGTATGTGTCACTTGTCAAGCAGGCTCTGGAGATCTTTATTTGCTGTTGGATTGTCTCCCATGTTTACTCTTTGCTTTTGCAGTGTGGTTGGGATGAGGAGTAATTGAACCAGAGAACTGTCAGCACTAACATCATGATTTGCTACACCTGAAATAAACCTGACACTTCCAAGTCACTCAAAAAATGTAATAGTCATTTGCTGAGGAGTATGCATAAAGCGCACAACATGCAGGTCAATGTTCAGTAAAATGTTTGCTTAGCTGCTATTGTTTAGCCACTAGCTGCTGTTTCAATTTCCAGTGAGAAGCTAGGACTCTCATCTCAATAGAAGGTAAGAGTTTAAATGCATTCCCAAATCTGGGCCATCATGACAAACGTATTATTAAGTTTTCTATGTAGGCCTATTTTCCACTGCATTTGGAAGGCAACAAATGCCATGTACTATATAATATAAACAATTTAGAACAATTTATTTATCCTGTAATTATAAAGACTTAAGCTTATGCTTCTTTGTAGTATCAATTACTGGCTTAAGAATAATTTTTCCTAAAACTAAGAAAGCATTTATGATTCTGTAGGCTTTATATTTCCTTAAAAGTGATCAGTTATGAACAGAGGAGACATATTCAGGACACTTACAAGCAGACTTGTAGACTCATGGTCAGAAAAAAGCTAAGAAAACAGTTGAGTCTGAAGATAGGTGCTGAAGTGAAATCCCAGTACCTTGTAAATATGACAGTGCTCAGGGAAGATGATGATACTTAACTCTTAGAGAGTTCACTGAATCTTCAAAGACATATAGAAATGTTGCATAATTTCCATTGTACAAATTGCAAACTAGGACACCAGTGAGTTTAGCAGTCTTAAGCCTTGGTTGTTCTTTTTGGTTTTAATACAACGAAGATGACCTGATCCAAATACATTAATTGCTTCCTTGGTTTAAAATAAAACAAATTCCTAATGGTGATACTTCATTTACTGAATTTCATAGAAAGCCATCTAGAAAAACTCTTTTGTCTACAGGTCCCGTACCTAACAACGTTCGTACTATCCTAAACACATATAGGGGCTGTATGCTTTAAAATAACATGTATGAAGAATCTTCTTCCTATGTATAAAGGAGAAAAAATCTTAAGTGCATATGAGATGCCATCATAAAATTAATACATCCAATGCCATGAACTACCCATTTGTACTAGCAGTGATGGAACCATCATTCTCTTTGCATTTACTATACAGAACAAGGGAGTTTGCTATAGTGTGTGTAATAGGCCTTGCGAACTGGCATCAGGATGTGCAAGATAGCAAGGAAAAACGGGAGCAAGGAATCAGTCATAGTAAAGCTTTAGAAAGAATAGGTTTCTTTTCAACTGTTAGAGGTGTGAATCTTGCTAAATGGATTTAAATTCTTTAAGGCATTTACCCTAAAATATATATAGCATCGAGTCATAGGTGATCTCAAGAACCAGCAGGCAAAAGGTGACTAGTAACAAAGTAGTTCATTCCTCTGAGGCCGCCTTTGGTAACTTCCTAGCTTCAGATTTATGTTGTAGCTTTCACTGATTAGCCTTTCAAAGTTTCCAGAAATAAACAGACATACTCCCAAATAGCCATTTTACCATGATCATGAAACTCTTTCAGATGGCAAGTACTAAATACATTTTTACCTTTTTATGGTGTAAAACTTAGCACATTCTAATTGTGTCTCCGTTACTTTACCATAAATATTTTAATTTAAATTATGTTGAATGGTAGAAATTTTGTCTAGCTTTGTTTTGTGACTATGGCACCCCAAAACCCAGGAATAATATGGTGCTACATACATTTTATACCAACCACATTCACATTATCTTTTAAAATAAACAGCTTATGCATACTTGACATTTTTACTTCACAGAGCAGAACAGTACTGCATATACAGAGTATTCTGAATTTTATGTGTGGTCTGCACATAAGATCTGCATACTTAACAGTGATTTGATACTGCTGTGAGAATCCTAACCTTTTAATCTCCTAATTTTGTTCGGAATTCTTTAACACCACATTAATGTTTTAATGTTGCTCTAGTTATTTCCTCTCTCAGAAAGAAGAAAAGATAACCCCTTATTAGTTTATGCAGCATGTAATCCCTAGGAAGGATTTGCCAGGAACAGATAATCTTTGCTTGTGTCCAAGTCTTATTTAGAATGGAGGGTCAAGGAGAGCCATAGCCAAACTTAATTACATAAGTAATTCTAATTAATACTTACTCTGTAAAATACTATACTGAATTTTTGTTTAGATTTGTTCTTTCTGATAGCCACCAAAGAAAATACCTGTATAGTATTTATTTTAATAAGCAAAAGTCAATACCGTACATTGCTCTTTCAAATCCACGCATGTTCAGGGATAATTGTGTGTTGAGATGCTGCGGAAGGTTCATTATCTTTACTTCCAATCAAGTAGTATTTTTCATTTATTAATTTTTGTTGAAGCAACAAACAGTTTGCCTACGGATGCATGCAAAGGTGTTTTGCACATGCAGGCAACAAAGAAGAGTTAAAATGTAAAGCAAAGTAGTTAATTCTCTGTAATTACTTCATCCTTGATCCTAGGGAAGGGAATGCATCTTCCTTTGGACAGAAAGCAAGCACTAAATAATATAAGCACTAAATGATCACTTTCTTTCATAGAAAGAAATATTTTGTACCATAGCACATATATTGCATCCCCCCCCTTCAGTTTTCTGTAATCTCCATAATTAGCTGATTACCCCACAACTGGAAGGACTGGAATTAGGTGGGTCCTTTTATGATCATTATGACTGCAAGTTGAAGGAAGAGGAGGAGCTGCAACTGTCCTAATTTTACTTGAAATACTGGATTTAGGAACCTTTGTGAGAACACTGAGCAGCACAATCCCTTAGAGAAAGGTCGCCAGTAAGTGTAACTGCTTACTGGTAGACAGCTTCTTTGAATTTTTTTGGGTCTTTGAATTTTGTTCTTCATCCTTTTGTTTTGGCCTCTGCCCGTCATCTTTTCTTCTTCAGCTTCTTAAGTCACTTGTCATTTATTCAAAGAGCTGAAGGTCAGATCATCTTATCTGCCTTGTCTGCTATAGGTCCTGAAATTTCTTGTACCAGCCCAAGTAATTTCTCTTTGAGCAAGGCATATTTTCTATTTGCTTAAAAGCATATAATTAAATTTGGAGTCATACAATTTTAGAAGATAAGGAACTTCCTGTTCTGTTAACAGAAGAATGTCTTGTAAGGGCCCTGTGGCTGGAAAAAAGTTGAATCAAGAGTAGGCAACAGAAATAGAGATGGGACAGCCTAGTTAAGGGAGGGTTTATTTAAAACCAGTTGACTTACAGTAAGATGGGACTATGCATATTTGACGTGGATCATATTTTTATAGTAAAAATAAAATTTAATGAAGATAACCTTTTTTCTCGGCAAGAAAAAGGTGGTTTATTCATTAAAATAATTGTTAGGGGTGATAATTTGGGAGAGCCTTTGAGAAAAGGAAGGAATGGCAGTAAGGTCAATACTAAAATGTTTCAACTGACAGCCAGAGAAACTTTAGTCTTGAGAAAATATAAATAAAGTGTAAGCAATATTTACTACAGGCTAGGTTCTGCCCTCAGTTAGACCAGTACATTTCTGCTATTTCTAAAAGGTAACAAAGAAAAATGTATTAAACTATCTAATACCTGAGATTCATCAGTTTATAGAAGAAAGTACACTTTTATGTAACAAATAATCACTGCAACAGCTACATAGGTTTAAAAACTCGAAGCTCAATTTTACAAATTTAAATAATGAGACCCAGGATAACTGAAGCTCTATACAAAGTCAGTGGCAAGGTGGAGATACAAACTTGGAAAAGCCTAGCTGCTTGTCTTATTTTCTGTGCTTTGAAGTGTGCTAGTGCTGCTTATTCTATCAAGAATAATAATGCTGTAGTTTTAAAGAAAGGCTGACATGCCCAAACTACATGTATACAGAAAAACCTCAGAAGGCAGGCAACATTTCCTTTTCAAATAGCTTCTAACAATGACTTAGCATAATTATACATAGTCCAGACTGGGGTTTGGAAGAATGTTAACTCTCCTGTCAATTTAAAACCTCCTTTTGTATACAGCCAATGGGTGGGGTGCCACATTTTAGAGCACAGCATTCAAGTTAAAAACCCAACCATCTCAGGTTTGTTTTGAGTCTTACAGCATACAAGCTCAGAACTCAAATTTTGTGGAAGCACAAGTGGTTAGAAACACAAAACTGGATTTCTGAAACAGATTAAAAGAGCATAAAGTAAACAAAAAGTTGATTAGCGCAAAGGTATGAGAAACAGCAGGACTCTGCCTGTTGTAGCAACTTCTATGTTAATGGCAGTGCAATTCTGTTGCAATTGCAGTTGTTTCCTAAAAACATTCCTCCATTACTTCATGTATCCTATACCCTGCCTTGTAATACCCATGTGGACTAAGATTGTTGTGAAAGGTCTGGCTGCTCCATCAGTGCCATTATTCGTAATGGCCACTGTAAACTGCCTGTTATTCTGGATTCTCTTCCATAGTTCAGAATCAGAACTCTGTGAAACTAAGAATATTGTGTTAGTCCCCTGTCATGGAACTCTTATAACTTCTGAAATTGCATATATTTATAGGATTAATTCATGTATACCTAGATGCTTACAATACAGCTCACAGCTACAGTTATGTCAGCACTACTAAATTAGGCAGCAGTAGCACAGTAGTTTACACTTGTTTCCCGGAATTCTTGAGCAGTATGCATACTGGGGAATACTGACACTGTCAGATAAGAAGAAAATGCACTAACCTAATTTGTCCACATATTCATTTCTTCAGAATAATTCCCTGTGGAATCACTAACTTCCAATGATTGTGCTGTTTATATAGCAACTTTAGTGGTAAATCAATTAAATCTCCAAGATTTTATAATTTTAAAGTCATACTGGCTTGAATACCAAGACGCTGGACAGAGGGATGACATGTATGATAGTTCAAAGAAAATAATTTCTTAGGGTGTCTATGGCAGCATTCATAGGATCATAGACTGGTTTGGGTTGGAAGGAACCTTGAAGATCCTCTAATTCCAACCCCCCTGCCATGGGCAGGGACACCTTCCACTAGACCAGGTTGCTCAAAGCCCCATCCAAAGCATTCTCATGCTTTTCTGCTCTACTTCTATAATTTCCCTAAAATGCTAATCCTTCTAGTTTGACAAACAATTAAAATACTGTTTTAAAATATTTCTCTTTAGATAGAATCTCAATTATTAAGTATTCTGGGTTTTTTTTCTAATTTGAAGCAAAGAATCTGCTTCTCCACAGAAGAGAGAACTGAAAGGAAAATGTTCAAGTTTATAGTACCTAGTTTTAACACATTTTTAAAGTTTCAGTTGTTGCTGGCTAGATCACTTAATGAAATGACTGTTGATGATGACTGCTCTACACATTGCCAAAACATTCCTGTACCCATTTATAATTCTTACTACACAGCAGCATTACTTATCACTAATTTCTGCAATTTAAAAAAAAAAAAAGCAAAAAAAAAGCTGTATTTATTTATCCTTTTTGTATTTTAAAGCAGTTTGTTGCTCAAGAAAAGTCAAGAATTGAAATGAAGATTTCCAGGAAGGAATAAAAGGTGAATTTGACATGCAAATTTTATCTGGAAAAGTGTGTGTGTGTTTTGGGAGGGTGGGAAGACTCTTCTCTCCCCTGTGCTCTGAAGAAATTGTACTTTGAATCCTGTATTTCAGTAATGATTGTAAAGAAAACAAAAAAAACTCTCATCAGTTTGATGTTCAGCAGTATAAAAAACAGAAATAAGCTAGACCAAATGCATCAGCTAATTTCATTCTCCTTTGTTTTTCTGTCAAAAGTATTTTCTTTGAAAGAACCTAGTCAAGTCTGGCCACTCCTTATTTAAAGTTTTATTTAAATTCAGTCAGAGTTTTTCCAGTATATATGCAAAATTGTTAGTTTTGTAATGTGGCTTTTGTTTTACTGTGTTTTAGGAGACAGAATATTAAAATGATTTTGGTTTTCAGTATGTTCTCCAGCATGAAGTAGAATGATATAAAGCAAGAAGTGAACAC
This sequence comes from Aviceda cuculoides, assembly GCA_035590195.1. NCBI lineage: Eukaryota > Metazoa > Chordata > Aves > Accipitriformes > Accipitridae > Aviceda > Aviceda cuculoides. The sequence goes on along the minus strand of JAVJGG010000061.1, from coordinate 8,133,473 downwards.
TATTGTTAGGGACTTGAAACTCCAATTCTTTGGAATGTGACAGAGGTAAACCTGAAGAATTCCTTAAGTAAGTTTTAATACTCAGCTTAAAAATACTTTGCCATTTTTACTAGTGCTTATAAACCCAAGTTTTGGATGACTGCTTGACCTTTCAGAGTAAGGATGACAGTTAAGATCAGCTGATGAATATCTGCTTATACTGTTTGCAGGAATTAAGATATTGGTCTATAACTGAGTATTGTGGTGGCTGGTTCTCTATGTGAAGGGCCTGAGCTTCCTCCATAGTATATGGAGAGAGTTAAGAATTCATAAGAGCCAATATGATGATTGGGGACTTTCTATTTCAGCCACAGGGATATGATTAAGCAAGGCAGAGGCATAACATTCAGCCATTTTGACCTAGGACTGCAGGGAAGCAGACATGCCAATGTGTTAATAGCTTTCAGGATATGAGAGATGATAGAGTTTAGAGGCTTTTAAGGTATTTAACCTACTTAGGTCACCTACAAAGAGGATAATCTGATTGCCAGCTTAGAGAGATTTGTAAGCAACTACTGCCTCTACTCTTTTTGTTGAAATCGTGAAAAGAATTAGTGTCTCTTATTTAGTGACAGAGAAAGGAACATACACCAGTGACACTAGCTTGTGATTAGGATACCTCTGTGTGTGTGTGTTAGCATTTTAGTTTGGCTCAGAAGTGAGCCAAATTGATGTCCCCATGTACCATACTTTGGTTCATTTTATAGTTGTCTCAGAGCATGTGACCTGGATTCCTCTGGGGTAAAATGAACCAGGAAAGTGTGCTCCAACCACTACATTCAACCAATGTGTTCAGACTAAAGCTATCCAAAGTAAAACCCCTGAAACATGCATTGGTGCTGAGCATTTGACATCCACACAACTTTTGCTCTACAAATAGGCTTCTTTTGGACAAGTCTACTTGCTAAAGTAGACATGAGTATGTGCAAAAACAGCAGAGTCAGCATACACCTCATTCCCTGGCCTCTCTTGGACAACTCTTACTAAATGTACTCTCCTAGAAGTCACGCTAATTTGGCTTTTACATTACTGTGAGATTGAGACCTTCTTGATCTTGGCAAAGCTAAGAAAAAAGGTGGTTTTTTGCTATTCTGGCAGGGAATGCTCCCTGTGTAGAGAGGTATTCTTCAGTTCTGCCTGTGTTACTTGCTAAAACACAGTTCTTTAACCGAGTTAGATTATAAACCACTGTTTTCCCCTCCCCCATCTTCTTTATGGGCAGATTTAAACCTCATATACAACCTGCGATAGAAAAGAGATCAATTCACTTTACCCATATTCCGTCTTTTCAGTTACACTAGAGTTCTCTAGCGTTAAACATCTGTTGTAGTTAACCTCTACATATAAAGCCAAGCAAATAAGGACAGGACTACTGGGGTAAAAAATCAAGATATTGAATCAAACAAAAACATACAGCTACAAAGCATTATACATTGAATAAAACACTTCCTGAGATTCATGCTAACAGTGGAGGCAGTGACATTCTTTGTCTTCCAAAGGAAGTAATCAGACACACCTTACATTGTTAAATTAATCAGCATAGCCATAGTTACAGAAAAGAAAATGATAAAATTAGGACTTGATGTAAACGGATGAAGCTCACGATAATGGCTTAGCTAGGTACAACAGTGATGTAAATATTATATTAGCAAACAGGTCAGAAAATAGGTGTAATATTCCTCAGCTTAAACTCCAATGCCTGCTTATAACATACAAATGAGTAAGACAACAGTATAGAGAAAATGGAATAAAATAATCTAATAAATTAAGTGGGCATGGATTGCTACATTTAAACCTTCTTAACCACAATATATACTAATAAAAAGATTATTTCTAAAGGGTAGGAAAAGTTCTGATATTCTTTTCTTTAGGGAAATTGTGAAGACTAATATAATGTTAACAAAATGAAAATTAAAAGCTTCTCAGAAAGAAGAGAGTTGACAAATTAATACCTTCATGACATGCTTTCCTTGAATCCCTAAAGCATCTTGATATATATAAATCAGTACCTCATTTTTCGAGATATATTCTGCACTCTCAGAAAGTGTTCTTAGCTCACTGGATGCAAAGTGAGGTGCTGTAAGAACTGCCCACAGAACTATCTGAGCTTCTGACGGCTCACTACCCTGGCCAAAATTACCTATAATCAGCTGGAATAGACCAGATATCATTAAATCAAGAATTGAAGCAATGTATATGATTCCTACTGAAATGCAGCCTTTATGTCCAGACAGATACATTTGTCTCATCGTAAGAAATTTTACAAATGTGTGACTCTCTTAAGAAAATGGTAAAGCACCTTAAAAGATTTACAGATCTTAAGGGTATGCAGTGTCAAGGCCCAGTAAGATGGAAAACTGAAGTTAATCTGCTGAGAGCTTACAGAGCATAACTTTTATTTGTATCCATCTCTCAAATTTATTTGCTCCTAGTATTTCTTGTCTGAATTAATAAAAAATGCTCTACACCTTCCATTTAATTTTTAAGTCACATTTTCAAAGCTGTGTGGCTCTGCAAATGAATCTTGAATTTTCTAGTCCAGAAACAAGTTTTATTTGCATATTTTTACATACTTTGGACAACTAACACTTAGGAAGGATATCTTAGCTAGGCACCTTGATTGTAACGATTAAAAATTTAACTACTACATTTTTGGGACAGTGTGCATGAAGAGTGGGTTTCGGTCATTGCTGTAGGGGCACTTTTGGGTATAGCTTCACGTGGTTCCAGTCTTGTCACCCTTCCTGTTTAAATGTGTATGACAACATCAGGAGACAGTCTAAACTGTAATACCACTAATAGCCTAACAAGCATGTCTCTTTTTTGTTACTTTTTCTTCCTCCTGCCAAAGCAAGGTGGTGCATTTTGATTTGTTTCCAAATATACTAAGAGGTATGAGTAATTTGGATACCTTAGGGTGTAAAGCTAGCTGGGGAAAAAAACTCTAGATCCATGTCCCACCTGCCAATTATAACCCTTACTACTCTTAAGACAAGGTTAAAAGCACAGACTGGCCCTTTCCTCCCCACCTTTTTTTTTTCCTGGCTAACAGAAGACCTCAGGTCATCCATATTGAAAAATGGTTCTCTTTTCTGTTCACATCCTCATTAGACCAGTCATCTGTAACTTTGTCACGCTGCAACATATTTTACTCATGATTATCCTCTGAGGCTACTCAGAGGCCTGAAGCTAATGCTTACGATGGTGGCTGGCATTAACAAATTTCAACTAGCCCCACTTAATACATTTGTTTTCTGCGTGCTAAAATATTGCACGGAAATCGCTTGTCTTTTTTTTAAATTCAAGAAGTCCCTTCTAATTTTGAACCTTTCAACCTAAAAGAATTGTTATCTTCCCACTTTTTGTGGATTCAGGTCAGATACCAACTGGTAGCTACCCCCTGGGATTCAGCCCCCGCTGGGCGCTGGCCACCTCCCAGGAGGGGCTGGAGTGGGACTTGCGCCCCCCCTGCTGGTGTGGGGGACCACTACTCCGCTGCTCTGGAGGGCGAAAGTCAGCTCCCACCGAGTGAGTAATCGACAAGTTAGGGCGAGGCATTATGGAATGGCTGTTCGCTAGCTTTTAATTTTTGCTGCAGATTACGACTGAGACATTGAAACAAAACCCATATACTCTCTGTTGTGTACTAAATTTTTATGTAAAGCATATGACTGATGGTTTTCTATACTAACTCATTCCTACGCAAAACCCCATAGGTGTTTCACTGGCTTAAACAATTTCCAACAGTGTTTTAACAGGAAAGAATCTTAAATTAATTTAAAGAATGCTAAGTTTCCTAAAGAAATTAAAAATGTTCATAGCTAACATCAGGCTCATATCACAAAAGTTACAGTTTAACTTGCCTGGCAGCTGTTCTCCAAATACACTGTTGCCCCTCCGCCCCCATCAATTTCTTAGTGATAGCAGAAATCACTTTTCTGGGAGGGCATTACCACTGTATGCAAAAGGTAACTGAACTGTATCTGAAACATAGTTGTTAAGAGTAGCAAGTCACAAACACAACTTTGCAACATGTCATTTGTGTAGGACGATACTGTTATGCTGTTTAGCTCAAGTCTAACGGCAACTAAATAATAATAATATATATATATGTTTAAGAAAGAATGAACAAAAAAGTCAAAAAGCTCTTTACTTCTACAGAGGTAAGTGTTGCCTAGTATAGGATATTCTCTTATTGCATAGCTTTCAAAAAACGGTATAGACTGATGTAGTTGCTGTTAGAAAAAAAAAAAGTTCATCTTATTTTCAAGGGTCAAGCCCATAATTTGACCAGTAACTGCTGAAAATGACAATGTACAATTTCATCAGCATTCAAAAAGGAAAAACTTTTGCTGTTTCAGTAATGCAGTGAGTTGGGGTTTTCAACAGCATGGTATGCACATGACAGAACAGATAAAATACCACAGAGAGCATACTTGCATGCAATACTCAATGTTTGGAGTACATGGAGATATTAAAAATTCATCACTACCAACAAAAAAACTGAAACAAAACCTAATATTGCAAATACCTTTGGTAGGAGTCCTCCTTCAAGTGCTGGCCAGCTACAAAAATGTGCAACAGGTCTTCCTATTTTGGTCAGAGCAATGCCCACTCATCTCTGGGTATCCTAAGCAAAAGAGGGATGTCAAGTAGTGGCAGAAAATAGAATAATAATGTGGGCACCCTGGAAAAGCAAGCAAAAAACCCACCAACGGCAAACTGACTTTTAGAATGGATTACATTAAACTATATTTAATCTACATATGATTATTTAAAATAAAGGGCATTATTTTAGTTAAGTCACTTGCCTTTGGAAGGGAATTGTTCATAATCTAGTTTAGTTCAGTTTAATTCTGCAGGTTTCTCTTCTCATAAAGATATAATATGGCTTAACTGTTTCAGCCTGGTTAATTCAGGTCAATACTCCTGAGCATGCTTTCACCGAAGGAGTTCTAGATTTCATACTCTTGTTTTGTAAAAAGCTCTATCTTGGTAAGGTATTTATAGAACTTAAGTATGCATTCTTTGTTGTTGAATATTTCCTTTGGTAGTAGTTAAAACATATATTAATGTCCAACCAAAACTGAGTGTTTTTACAGATGTTAAAAAAATACCTTTTTTGAAACTTCCTGTTTGACTTATTCAGGGAGATAGACTTTTTTCCTTCCCAAAATACACATGGAGTTGGAATAACCATATATTCCGTATGTAGTTATACTCCATAACCATTGTTTAAGGAAAGAGAGCAATGTCATCATACATATATATATATACACGATAGAATTCTGGGTCTGGGAAAGAATCAAGGACTCTTTCAAAACAGGAAAACCAAAACAGTTTTGAAGGGAATGCATTCCTGGAATTATCTCTACACATAAATAACTTATTTATGCCAGAAATTCCAGTGAACTGTAATCCTAATGTCAGAAAATGTTGCATGAAGGACTTCAGTTGCTGCAGAAAAAGGAACACACTGAAAAAACTTACTTGTCTTCCACTCATCTAAAAGTACCATTCACAGCTATGTAATTCTCCTGATCAGTGAGCACATAATAAATATGGGTTCCAAAGCAATTTACTTTATAACATTTGAATTACAAAAGTCAGACTGGTTTGGTTTTGTTTCCTCTCCAAAAGTTTTTTTTAGAGTTCAAGCGAAGTCCCTTTGCTTGTTTTGCTTTATAAGCTTATTGTGGGAAAAAAACATGTTTAAAAAGCTGGCCATGTTTTTGAAAAAGGCAGCTGCATAAATGCCTTAATTTCCATTAGTGTGGAAGTGTCAACTCTTCCTTAGCTCAAAAAATCACTTAAACAAGGGAGTTCATGAGGCATTTTAAAAAATTAACTACTCAATCATAAATCTTAAGATATTATCATAATTTAAGATTAACAACAAGGAACACATCTACTTGTAAAGCAGTGGAAGGGACAGAATATGTATTTTCTTCTGTCTTAATAACTACTATTTAAAAAAATCTATGATTGCATGTTTTTCAGGCTGTAGCTTGGCCAAATCTGAAAACAGACACAAACATAGGAAGCCTGGAAGATATGATGAACCAGTGGCAGAGCAACAAGGGTCTATTTCGGTGACTAAATCTTGGAGTGCAGTTCGGGTGTTCTTGGAATGCAGGACTTGGTTCCTCAGTTTAAACGCTTCCTTGAATAACTAACTAATGGGTTAAAAACTCTACTACCCTAACGAATTTCAGTCAGAAAATCATTATAAAATCATTAACTATTGTCATTCACCTGAAGCTAATAAGTATATAGACAGACATGATGGAATGGTAAAAAGCATCAGGATGAAACACATAGCTATTACTTAGTAACAGTGATAATCTTACAGAATTTTTATCTTTTTTAAAGAGAATAATCCGCATTTAATTTGCTTAACAGGGAATAAGGCTGCTCATGCCAGCTTTTCATTTTCCCTTAGGCTAGCCTTAATCAACAAACCTATTGCTCTAACCAATGTGTTGAAACAGCAGCCATCGAGCATGTCTTTAGCATGTCAGTCTCCCATTCAGCACATGTTCTGAGATCAATATGAAGTTTAGCGCTGTCTACAGGATGAGTGATCACAACTGCAGTGCTTATAAATAGCAAGTTTTAGTCCTTCGTAATGTGCCTAGTTAAAGGTCTAAAGTTAAGCTGATCTTGGTTTCTGCTGTTTTCGTCTTGATACTTAACACTGCAACTTCTGCCACTTAAGGTGCTATGTAATTGCTTTAATTCAACTTCCACTAGGTTCTTGGTCAGTCTTATAAAATCAACTAAAACATATGCTTCTTATTAACAAGTCTACCACAGTGGCTAAGTTTATCACAGAACACCTACTGTTCTCCAAAGCGTGGAAAAGCTCTGTAACTTCCTAGCTATATCTAGTACATTTAAGTTTTTCCTTTTAGAAAAGGAACAATGTTTAATTGAGGTATACTTCACCAGGTCAGGGAACCTTCTATCAGTGTAACTTCACCTGATGAAACTACTAATTGGCTATATTCCTTTCAGTCTCAATTAACAGTAGTATAATTTGCATACTACACTTGTTAAAACCTGTAAAGCTGTTCTTTACACAAAGTTCTACCATGCAGGCCACATCACTGTCTCAAATGTTTTTTATCACATTATTTGTGGGGACTGGTCAGCTGCACTACTGACATTGCCATCACTAATGCTACTGGAAAAAAGGAAACAACATTATTAGAACATCAGTTACGTCCACTGTAAGAGAGGGAAGAAACCCAACCCCTCACATCTGAGAGAGCATTCAAGATATCTGCAATTCAGCAATTCCCTCGGCACAGCACGCGTGCCAGCAGAAGCGGTGCATGCTGCCTGTCACAAGGGAAGGTGTTCCCACCTTCACCTGCCACCGCTGAGAGCAGCCGCTGCCGTGGCCGAGAAAGCGATGACAAAATAACGTTCCTTAAGCCTCCCGCTTATTCACGTTTTACGATTCGGCAAAGGAGCTTTCGTAAACGTCCTTCGTCAGTTCCGACATAAAGAGCCAAAAGACTCCCAGCTTCGTGAGCACCCATCCCAGGCGAGCGACGGAGCACACCTCGGGCCGTGCCGCTGCAGGGCAGGCTCCAGGCTGCGCTCCCACAACCGAGGGCCCTCCCCGCCGGGCTCACGCCCGCCGCCTCGCTCCGCCTTCCCTCCGAGGCGGCTGAGGGCGCAGAGCCCAACGCCGGCCCCCGGGGCAGCGCCCGCTCGCTGCCGCCCCCCCCGCGCCCAG
>JAVJGG010000061.1:8110587-8124475 GCA_035590195.1 Aviceda cuculoides | reverse complement strand
ACGCTCGGGTGGGTGTGAGCACGGGGCCGGGGCCCGCTCAGCCCCGGCCTGAGCCCGTCCCGGCAGGTGCGCTCCGTGGGGCTGGCGGGTTTGCCGCGGCCGCTCTCCAGGAAAAGCGGCGTGCCGAGAGCTCTCCTGTTGTATCGCGACTGGAACAAAACCTCGGCGTTCGACGGGAAAAGCGGAGAGCGAAGGGCTGACAGCGGCCGGCGCCGGGGGCGGGAGGGGGCCGGTCTCCGCCCTGGGCCCCCGGGTCCTCCGGTGCCGAGTTTTTGGGGCTTTCTGCGCGAAGGAGCGCAGGCTGTACGTTGTGCTCTCGTGCGTCCGAGTCAAGGAAAAAACTATGTCCCTTTTCCGTTTCTTGGATTTGTTGAGACGTACGCTCGGTTAGGCAGCACCGTTATTGTTTTGTTACAGAAAGTAGTAACTGTATTGCAGGAAGTGGAAAAAAAGAAAAGCCAAAAAACCCGAAGACGTGTCAATTGCAGTCATCGAAATCAATTACCAAAGGTTATTTCGCTGTAAATTCTGTTGGTAAATCTGGATTTATTCATAAGAAACTCCTTCTTCAGCTTGAAATTTTGGATCTGTCCTTTACTGAAGTGTCTAAGGGAACCATAAATCAAAGTCTTCCAGCCCCACTCCTTAATTTTCTAGGGAAATGAAGCAACTTTACAAAGCATCTTTGTTCTCTTCTGTTTCTTTCATGGATTAAAAAAAAAATGTAGGAAAGCTGTGAAAACAGAAAACAAACCTTGAACAGTATCTTATTATTTTGTGCGTGGGGAACGAGTGGGAGGAGATGCAACTAAATACTTAAGGTAAATAAAGAATGTGGACTGAATAGGTGTTAAACTGTTGCTGTAAAGTCGGCTTCATTTGTTTTATTTGGATATTTCATTTTGAGAAATCAAGTTCATTTCTCTTTACAGAAATAAAAACTGAAACTGAGCTACGTCTGTGTTAAGTGGCTTTTTCAGTTGACAAAACAGAATTGTTAGATTAAGCAGAGGAATTAACACAAAACTATTGAAACGTGTCATGTATTGTTTTCCCTGTTTCCCCCCCCAGCATGTTACATGTTGGAAATGTCTTATGTAACAGCCCAGTGATGCATGAGCATGAATATTAACTCTTTTGTGCCTTTACTATCTGAGGAAGACACTTCTAAAAAGGTTTTGTATTAAGATTTCTATTTTCCCTTCCTCCTTTTGATGCCTGTCCAAGTCTGTTGAGCAGCTGACAGCCTCTGTAAGGCATGCGTTACTTTGCACTGTACTTTATTATCTGTAGTTATTCATTTAAACTGTCAGATGGTTAGGATGGGCAATAAAATTGCTTTGAGAAGTCTGCTTTGGGTCAGGCTTATTCTGTGTTGCGTAGGTGCTTCATGTCCAGTTGGATTCTTGGCTGGGTTGGAACTGGGTTTAGTGGAGATGTTTTTGTTGGTGACAGCTCCCTAAGAAGCAGTTAGGGTATAGCTGCATGTGTGCCACTTCCTTTTCTCCCTGTGTGTTGAGGTAGGGGCCTGCTTTCTTGCACCCTTGTGGTAGGAACTCTACATATATAGCTTTTTGGATCCAGATGCCTGAACACATTATGCTTGTGGCTGCTGTTAGTGGTGCAGGAGGTAGCAGCAGAGATGGGCTTTCGCTTCTCATAGGTGAAAGGGATTTATGCCGCCTGCCTTTTAGTCATATATTCACGCCTACTATTCTGTTTTAGCCTTCCCCGTTCTCTTTGCAGTATTCCCTTTACTCTAGGACCCGGGGTGTAACATCTCTCTTCTGGAGTACAGTTTTCTTATACGGAAACATTGGTGAACTGTTCATGTTTTCATTTTATACACAGGCTTCTGGTTTCACAACTTGATTGCTGATCAAAATTTTGGCGTATGATGGTATAGATGATGGGTTAATTTTTTACTCAGTTGACTTGATATTTTGAATTTGTTACCTTCCCTCCTGCCGGTGTCATTAAGAGGGGGAGAGGGCTGATGCTAGAATACAAAAGGGTGTCTCTTCACTCAGTGTGATTTTCACTAGGCTTGCACCCCAGTCAAGGTTCACAATTCAGCTGAACCACTGAGGCTGATAGAGATCAATCAGCAGCAATCATGATAAAATTTTCGATGTGCTTTGTAATGTACAGAGATCTAATTTGGGATTCCTGTAACCCAGTAATTTAAAAGAACTCATCTATAAACTGCACTTAGTTTTTAAGTTTTAGCTCTGTGGAGAAGTGCAGTGAGGACCGCTGACTTCCAGTTGTTCTCAGCATCTAGGCCTGAAGGTGCAGAGAATGCTGATTTGAAGTATTTATAATAGCTGGAACCATTAATGTCAATAACAAACAATAACAGAATTATTTGGTCAGCTGAAGGTCATTAATTCCTAGTGGTAGTAGTTCTGGTCCCAGAATAACATTATGCATTTTTCCTTTATTTTCTATTCACCTCTGAATAAGCTGTCTGCACGACTGTATGCAGCAGGAGAAAGGATTAGTCCTGCCCAGTTCCCTGTCCTTTGGGACTGAATTTTCAACTGTGGGGTAACTTGTGTGCATGGCAAACTATAGATACTTGCTCCCTGGATTTGCAATTTAGACATGGAAAGGCTAGACTGTCCAGAGTTTTAAGCAGTGTGACCTTCCTTTTCAGAATAACCAAGGTCTGTATTCCTTCTACAGAAAAACTCAGTTCTCTGCCTTCTGTGTGAATTTATTGACTTGCATTCCAAAGATGAATTTTGCTTTGCAAGATACTCTAGCAATTGTTGTGTTCAAAGCCCTTGTACCTGAAGAATTATCCCAGGCATATCCTAAATATTGTGGATGTCCTTCAAAACTTATCTCGAATGCCTCAGAAGTGCCAAAATACAGAAAACAAGAAAATTATCATGCCATGTGCTGGAAGGAAAGCAAATAGCCAGTAAGAGGCATAAGTGGCTTTGTAGAGGAGGACAGTGTAGGTATTCCTGTCTGCCAGAGCTGGCACAAACCTGTTTTCCTCCGTAACTCCTATTTGTGTAACTGGACCAGCATCTATCAGAAAAGGTGACATTGGCAACTGGCAGTGTACTTTGTGTCACTTGGCTTCTGCTTTTGTGAAACAGGATGAGTTGAAGCCTGTGATAAAGATGAAACAGTATGAATCGTCTTTAACTTGTTGGGGTTTAGGCAGCTTATTTTTTGCTTTACTCGAGTTAGTAAATTGGGCTTGTATTGGTCATGTAGCAGCAGTTGTAAAAATATTACATTTAATGCAACAATCAGTTCTGCCTCTGACCTTAATTAGTGATACATTGGTCTGTTTTTGGTTTTTTTTAGATCCCATACTGTTTGTTTTTCTTTCCTTTAGCTTGTCTCTTTCAGTGAATTGCACAAAGAGTAAAGCAACAGTATAGGCTTTGTTTTTCTAGTAACAGTTTCAAGCAACAAAGCAACATTTTGACCTTTTTAATGTATGTACATATGTATATTTGTTTTAAATTCTGTCCCTGCAAATGGAGGAGAAAAGCTGTTGCTAAATAGGTAGGGGTTTTTAAACTTTGAAAGTGGATGGATGACATTAAAAGTCAAGACGTGATTGTTATTTGCCTTGTATATAACTGAGTCTAAGGTGTTTCTGGTTGCTCAAGAGGAGCTAAGGATAATTTATTTGGATGGGAGAGATCTGTTAGAGGTGCTATCTGAAACAATTCTAAATCCTCTACAAAATCATCAAACACTGGGGCAATGTGACAGTCAAAGTGTGTTAAGTAAAGGTAATTTCTGCCTGAACTTCTTAGGGGTGCAAATGAGTAAGTAGGAAAAAAATAGAAAACTGCTCTGAATAATAAATTACACCATTCACATATGTTCATCACTTGCTAGCTATTCTTTTGTCTGTGATGCCAGTTTGCAACATTCCCATGAACTTTATTGTTATGGAGAAATTGGATCTGCACATCCTGAAGTTTCCATATATCATTTATTCTTTAATATTTATGCTAGAGGTGATAAATAAATGCAGTTGTTACTGTGGACTTTTTTTCATCTTTTTGCAAGTTGTTGGTATGGAGTATTGGGTTTGCTTAAAAGTAGCAGAATGAAGCTGATCTTAATACTTGCCCAGATCTTGACATATGAAAGACTCTTGTGTTGGCAAGGTATTACTTTGTCAGTTGTTAATTCAGGGGATTAAAGTATGTTTTACATAGCTTGCTTACTTTTGTGGAAAAGCATATGCTGATACTGCTGCTGTCTTTGGTTAGTATGAGAAATTCTAACTAGCCCTCATTTGAATTCTAAAACCTAAACCATGAATGCGAAAATAAAAAATACTCAGATGCCCAGTAAATTTCCTTTTTGGCATTTATATTTAGATTTCTTCATAGATAGGCTATTGTTATTCATGAAAACATTTATAATAAGTCTTTCATATATGTGCCAAAAGCACAGTGTGAGTTACTAACTTGTGGAAGAAAAGATGATGCATAAAATAACATGAAAAACAGTTAAAAAAGGTATTCATGGTTATTTCCTGCCTGGAGAGTAGATTACTGAGTGCTATTTATATACCTAAACAAGCAATATCTGAACAATTCATGTCAGTGAACTATTGTAGCTGTCCATGATAATTATATACAGACTGATTTTTTTTTTTTTTTTTTTTTTTTTTTTTAAGCTTGCTCATATTAAAGGTCACAGTGGGAAGTGAGGTGAAGGGGGACCTTGGAGTGCTTCCATTAATTTCTTTAGGGACCTAAAGGAAAATATTTAGTTTCTTACACTCGTTTTAGGATTGTGTTACAATAGGGCTAACTCTTAATGACTTGAAATGGTGTAGACTTCATGCATCCATTTAAGATGCTTTGGGAAGGTTTGTAAACATTATTAGAGCTGAAAGCTCTTCAGATTTTCATTATTCCAAATCGTTCAGAGAAAGTAGTGCATCTTCTCCAGCCAGTTTCTATTCCCAGTTGGTATTTTGTTGAGTTTGCTAGGGGTTGTTTTTGTTTTATTTTGTTTCCATTTGTCTGTTATTGATGTGAAGTGGTAAACTGGCACAAAATACTGGCATTTTTTAGCTTAGTTTCAAGACTAACAGAAATGCACTGCAGGTGGTTCGATTTTCTTTTTTTTTTTTTTTTTTAAACTATAAATTCCTACAAAAAGTAATTTCACAAAAAAATGTATTTTGTTAAGCTAAAAGCCTTTTTCTGAATGTCAGTATTTTCAGAATAAAACTTTGACCTACTGATCTTTTGTAAAAATGAGTTGTGTTCTTATATTGCAATTAGTCACAACTGTATGCACCTGCGAAACCATACTTTAAATAGCATTATCATGAAGGTTATACAGATCGTTTTAGCCTGTTTAACTTGAATATTTGTAAATCCAGTAAATAAAAGACATGAATAAAAAAAAAATCACAGATTCAGACTACTTAAATTGGATTGAAGATGTGGAATTATATTAAAGTAATTCAGTTTTTCAAATTAAGTAGGTAGTCTTTGCTAGTGGTAAAGTTTCCATGATTTTCCCTTTGGTCAACTGGTAGACATTAAAGTAGTAGTATTTTGCTTCTAATTACACCTTAGTGGTTGGGTGATGATGAGAGACTCCAGAATTAGACTTTATGGTGGTTTTCTAATCAGTTTGGGTTTTATTAATAAATATACTAGGGTCTTGGGTTTATTTCTACTTCAACAAACAAACAAAAGAAGTGCAAAGCTATTAAAAGGGGACAACGTGGAACCTTATCTTGGTTTAGCACTAATGCATGCAAGCTGCGCTTCAAGTTTGGCTTAGTTTCACTAATGTGACTGCATCATGTCGAGTAAATAAGTGGAAAACTAAAGATAAAGTAGGAATTGGAAGAAAGGTTTTCTGTAGAAGTGTCGTGTAACTGGGCACTGGCAGAGATGGCGTTGGCTCTTACCTGGGGCGTCTACCTGTGTCTCTGTGGGCACCTCAGTGTTTGTCTGAAGTTTCTTCGGAGTGTATTCTCTGCAGGTGTGGTGCGGTATCATCTCTGTATGGCAGACTTAGTGTTGCTGTGAGATTGGATCCTCCTGGTCCAAATGCAAACTGCTATATATTAACAGCCATTTATCTTTCTTCCTTTTTGAGGAGTGGCATATCCGAAAAGTGGATGTTCAGGATAACATGTCCAATGTGTCAGAAGAGAGAAGCACTAGACAACAGGACATTAAGAAAGGACTCCAGTTTATAGAGTACGGTTTTGTTGTTTTGTTGTTCTTGTATGCTTGTACGTGTGTGTGTGTATGTGTGTGTGTGTATATATATATATATACACATATATGAGATGGGTAGCCCTGGGAAAGTCATTTTGATATAGCATGAGCAGAGGAAGGAGGAGGACCTGTGTTTCTTCTCAGAATATTTGCTAACACTAACATGGAAACGGGGAGTAGTCTTAAAGAAAAGACAGAACCCCTCTTTGTTCCCAAACAGAGCAGATTGAAGGTGGGAGGGTATTCCTTTTCTGCCTTCAAGAAAAATCAGCACTGAATTTCTTTGGTAGGTAGAAAATGTTGATAGCCTGAAAATCCACCTTACACTTATGGACAGCTACACCTAAGACTAGGTTGCTGCTGAAAGGGATGGGTTTGCTCACCACTACCTAAATGTTTCAGCTCTCTGGAGCTAAAATTTAACCTAATGAAAAATCACATTTGGATCAATGCCAGATTCTTCTCTAGAAGATCTTGGCTAGCTTAAAATCATTGTGAAATTTCACACTAGTTCACTGCTTGAATAAGACATTCTTAAAAAAAAAAAAAAAGAAAGAAAGAAAAAGAAAACTGCCCTTCTAAGAATTATTTAGAAATAGATTCTCAGATAACCTATATGGGAAGGGAAAGGATTCTCATTTTTCTTCCTGAAAAGTTAGAAGTAAATACCTCTGTTCTCTGCTAGAGATCTCTGTTGTGTGTCATACAAAAGAACTCTTAAAATTGCTGTAGTGTCATTGGTGTGACTTAATTAAAATTGATGTGTTCTTTCGACAGATAATTTGTCATTTTATAATACCAGAAGACTGCAGTTCTCCTCATGTATAATCTGTTTCTGCATAGTGAAGGAGAGGAAGGAAATTGTTTTTAAAGAAACAACATTGAGGTTTTAAACTCAAAGCATTCAAAACCTTAATACATTTTGAACAGCAGAGTTAAGACTGGCTATATAACTTTAAATGAAAATGAGTCATTAGTAATAACAAAACACAGTTGTTTAATACAAACTAATCTACAGCACTCTGGCCTTGTTCAGTGAAGGCAATAGACAATATTTAAGAGTTTTGATTGTTGCAGCAAGTGAGACTGCTTTCAGTAAGAACCAGTATTCTCCAATATGATCATCTTGTAAGCAATATGTATAGTAAGTAAATATTGTAATTTCTTTTTCTAGATCTACTTTGCCCTATCCAGGGACACAAGAACAATATGAGGTAATGAAATTACTTTTGCGTTTCCAGAAGGGTTTTTAACATGGAACTATCTTATTATATTTATTCTTGGTTTTAATCATCATTTAAGTAATGATATAGTATGAACGGTAATTTACAATGTCCCAATATTGGAACTGGAGGACTACTTACACTGTGATATGGGTGTTCAGATATTTGGATGCCTGCAATTCACTCATATAGCAGTTCATATTAACTCTTTCTCTACTGGTATTAGGGATTAATTTGGGGCATTCACTGGATAAAACAATGTGCTATTCCAAGTAAAGTTTAGAGTAGCACAGCAAAAGTGAGATGAAAGGACCTGTCACATAAATCTTCGTAGCGTATTTTGGTTTTGTACATGTTACTATTTTGCATAATATTTGACTTCTATTTTCAGACTTATCTTTTTAGCTTTTTTTTCCAATGGTAGGTGGTTTCATTTTATTTGAGAACATAGTAGATAAAAATGCAATCATTCATATTTTAGATTAAAATCTTTTGCTCTGCAAAAGCAGCCTTTGTGTACTACTGGTTTGCTAGTTGCTATGGCTGCTGCTTGCTAAAAGAATGTATGGAATATATATGTCTTTTTAAAGTTACTTATACAAAGTAATTCTTTTATCAGTAGTTCAGCCTCTCTTATTTACATGTATTGTGGTGTTGAATATTAGAGATAGTCTTGGAAAAATGTTGGAAGAAAAATACTAATATAGACAAAAGTTCTGCTTTTCATTTTGATTCTGTGAATTTACAAGTATAAATTTTCTATTTAAAAATGTATTTGGGAATATGGAAGATAAACAACAGAACTGCTGTTGATGAGTGTTTCTTTTCTTTATTCCAGTTATTTATACGAGAGCTTGTTAGAAATCTTTTTAATGAAGGGAATGATGTATATCGAGAAGGTGATTGGAGAGGATCACTGAGTCACTATACAGAAGCTATAAACATAGCTGATTATGCTAATTCTGAAGAAATCCATGTTTCTGATGATATTTTAGAGAAGTTGCACGTGAACAGGATAGCATGTTTTTCAAATATGGTAAGCTTCTGTTTAAACTGTATGATTTCTCAAGAACAATGTGCTAACAACGTATAAAGACACGGAAAGTTTCCTAGTGAGTGAAAAGCTCTTGGTGTTGGTTTGAGAATCAGCATGTTTCAAATCATTATTTTGGCATATTCTTTAATATATTCTTTCTACAAGTATAATAATTGAGATATTTTTAGTTACTAATACTAGAATATTAACATAAGAGTCATACTAGGCTTGGAAGTTGATGGAACAGTATTTTTATCCATTTATACTGCTGATTGCACCTGAGTCTGTTGCTTTCTCTGTGGAATAAGATGGCTGTTGTGAAAGAGCTAAATTGTCTTCATAACTATTACTGTATTTTACATGAATGATGGCCCTGCTTGTTTTTAGTTGCCTAAGTTGGTGACTTAGCAAAACTCGTACATGCAGAGTGCAGTGACCTTGGTGAATGTTTTATGTTTTAGTACCTTCATCTAATATAGTTTAAATTCGATGTTTTGATGATAATAGTTCTGATTAATGCCTTTTTTTCTTTTTTTCTCCTCATAGGGATTGCATGAAAAAGTTCTAGAAGACTGTGAGACAGCATTAAGATTGAATGAAAACAATTTCAGAGCTCTCTATCGGAAAGCAAAAGCTTTGAACGAGTTGGGAAGGTATAAGAAGGCTTACGATGCTGTAGCAAAATGTTCTCTTGCTGTGCCACAGGTAGGTAAATTGTATATTGATGATTATTTTTAAAGATTTAATACAGAGAACGTATACCATCCTCAAGACCATTGAAAGTTTTTTGGTTGGTTTGGGGTTTTTTTTAGTGCAGTAAAATATTTCTTTAAGAATTATTTTTTGTTGTGGAAGTGAAGTCTGAGAGTAGAGATCATAGTCCCCAAGCTCAGTTTTGAGTTAACTTTCAACAAAAGAAATAGTCACTTTGCAGTGGGAGTCAAGTTGCCATGAATGTTTGCAATGAACACTACAACTACTGAATTAATTGTTTAAAATTCTCTACAGTCAGAATTATACTTGGGACATAAAGAGAAAAACCACACGTAATTATAATGTACAACATTGATTCTTTTGATAACTGTATTTTAGTTTTCTAAGCATTTAGTAACATTCTTATCTGCGCATTGTCATCCATCTGAATCACTTACTATGCACCTCTAATCTTAGGCTATATCGATATTAACAAACAGTGTGTGGTATAATAGGAGAGGATCTGTAGACTGAAGTGCTGGTCCTGAGGATCTGATTTCCATGGTCGTTTGTGTGGTTTTTGTTTGGTGGTGTGTTTTTGTGTTGTGGTTTGTTTCTGGGTTTTTTTAGAGAGTTGGAGTGCATCAAGTGCACTCCTGCAGCACTTTCAATTTAGTTTAATCCCAAATGAATCTAATTTGGCTCTCTGAGTCCATTCATAATGCAAACTAAAATGCAGCGAGTGAGGGTGGCTAAGAGATTTCACTTCAGAAGTACATTCCTGATTTGAACTAAAATGTCAATGGAAACTTTACATGCTTTGGTGAAAATAGACTGATCACAGGACAGAATACTGAGTAGCATTTTTTTTGCCTTTCTACATCAAAATTAAAGTGAGATGGCTAGACGAACTGTTGAGCGTAGGTTTACCTCTTGATACAGAGAAGGTTTCAGTTCTGTTTCCAAAGACACAAGCAGTTTATCTGAATGTGTAACTTTGGACTTTGGATCCTCACTTTGCACCTCCAGATCTGAATGTTTTTGCTTAAGGTTTATATGCTTTTATATATGTTTTATAAATAGCTTTTTCTAGCTCTAGAACACGTTCTGAAAACTAAATCTTAAAATAATTTAAATAGATAGTTGTTATAACTACAGGAGAGAGTGAAATATGACCAGGTTTTGAACTCAACTTTTCTAGTTGTATGATGCAATTACTGTGAAAATACCGAGTTCTCATTAAATGATCAGTAGTGTTATGTAGTAGCTGACACTATGGTAATCAGAAATGTGGCCTTTAATTTGTGTAAAAACAAAACAAAAACCCCCCATTCCCTCAAAGAACGAACACCCTCTCCAAATAAACAAAAAATACTCACCCACAAAAAAACCCACTTCTCTGTACTTCTCTGGTTTGGGAAACATCTTTATATTATTTTAAATTCAAATAAATGGAAGAGAAGGATACTGTATTTTCTGCTTTTTGAAAAACTCCAAGTATTGGAGTAATTTTCCTTGAGGGTAGCTGTATCTTTCAGCGTCAGCTTGCAGTCCCATATGTTTGTGAAAGAATAAAGATGCATTATGAGACACCTTGCATATAAGGATCTTGCAGAATATAGACTGAGATGTAAACAGATGTCTTGACTAGATGACAATACATCTAAATTATGAAATTTTATTTATGTCTTTTAGGACGAAAGTGTGATTAAGCTTACCCAAGAACTAGCTCAAAAACTAGGGTTAAAAATAAGGAAAGCATATGTAAGAGCAAAGGTAAGATTTTATTTTGACAATTCACATTGAAGTTTCCCTCTCTTTGATACCAATTTTTTATTTAATGAAGGTATCTTTTCATTGCAGCCACCCTCCTCAAATTCGGTTTCTAGCGATGTATCTGCTCAGGTAAGGTTTTACATGTTCCAAGTGCAAGCCGACTTGAAAGTAGAGGGAATAATTGTTTCATAATTTCACAATGATGAAGTGGAAGTGGTGCAATTGACATTTTATATAAGATGCTGTTACTTTGGACTTTAGGGTTCTATCAATCTTTGTGTTCAGTTTTGCTGTATATTTATGGCAGACTAGGACATAAGATTATCATTCAAGTTATCTTTGTGGAGTGTTAGCTAAAACATGAAATTCAGTGAGATGAGTATATTTACTTTTAATGTCTTGAGGCAGGGGCATAGTTAATGTGCTTATTTATTTCTTGTTGACAGTTATCAAAGTAAAGGGTGCTGGGATAAAATCTCTTTTAATTTGTGTATTTTTCCAAATTTGACCTTTGCTAGCAGCTGAACTTGCATTTATCTTGCTACTTGTAATGTGTCTGAATAGCAGTAATGAAAAGAAGTTAATCTCTGTCTTACAGACTTTTTTATGGGCATGTAGACAATTTAGCTGTAAATAAGTGAGGAAACATAGCAAAAGCTCATTTAAGATACTGTTTAGACTCTTTCATTGCCTGAAGTATCACTCTCACTTTTGTTGGTTGGTTGCAGATTTTTAGTGATAACATGAGAGGATTTCAGTCTGCAAATGGATGCTTTATCTAAAAAATTATTTGATCTTTAAATTCCATTAGACTTCATAAATTTCAAATTTTATAAAACCTAAATTTGAGGACTTACATTCTTAGTCTGTAAATACGTATTTGTAATTTTTAATGTCTCTTGTGCAAAGTGCTGAGAGGTGTTTTTTTTTTTTCTCACAGAATTCTTCTGTAGAAGATATTGAGTTAGGTGAGTCTTGTTGTGTTACAATATTAACAGTAGGAAGCTAGATGTACCATGCATATCTCATTGTAGTCGTTATGAAATTTCTTAAGAAAGTTCATCCTGTCATTTGAAACATCTGTGGTAAAAAGTCTGATCTTTTTATCTCTAAAACTACATATTTAAGTGGCTGAGCAAACTTCCTTTTGGTTTCTTCAACTTGTTATGATTGTAACTGCTTCTATAGTGATTGTCTCATACTGTTATCTTTAACTTGGAAAAATACAGAGGGGAGAATATGCCAAAGATTTGGTAAAGTATTAGGTCTGTAACTTTTCCTGTCTTTTTTTAGTTTGAGTAATATATAAATGCTGAAATATAGGTACGCATGAATTGGAAGCTAGTGGAAGCCAAAACCATCACGTTTCTCCACTCCCTCACCCCCCACGTTGTCAGGGTAAAAGTTATGCAAGTTATTTTTACATCTTTGAACAAAAGTTCCAGTCGTTCCTGTCTTGCCTGTTTCAGATTTATCTGACCAGAAGCAAGAGATGGTTTCTGCTGCTTCTTCATCAAACTTTGTTTCTGAAGTGTCTAAAGTGTCATCAGTACCTGTGCCATCTTTATCTTCTGTTATGCCTCTTCAAGTAGAAAAGGTTTCTTTGCCTTCTGCAGTGTTGGCAAATGGAGGGAATGTTTCTTTCTCTTTGCCAGAAGCATGTTTAGATTGTGGAGATGGAGATATAATTATTGGGGAAGAACTTGATGAATTACTTGATTCTGTGCCTGATCCAGATGAAAGTGTAATGGTAAGACTTTTTGGTTTATTTTCTTTCTCAAAAGACTATCTTTGAGTGGGATCTTGTATTTTTATCAAAGGGGCTAGTAGCGAAATGGGAGTTACCTTTCCTAGTTACATTGAGCTGTATTTGTGCATACTGGAGTTGATTTTTCTCGGGGGCAGATTGTTGCAAATGTGGCTGTAAAGGTACCAGGACCCTGCAGAGCTCCAAGGACAATTACATTGGTTTTGCATGTTGGAAAGCCTGAGTGAGGTTGCTGGGGGAGGGATACTACTTCAGAAATACTGCTATACTGCTGCCAATACTGCCACAGTGGGAGGGATATTATTTGCAGGAAATACTATGAAAAGTAAAGTAGATGTTAGAAGTCTGGGCTGGTGTGTAAATTTTTTTTTTTTCTTGTGGTGCAAATAAACCCTCTTAGAACCTGAAAATGTGTTGGAGTGTCCCCCCTGTAGTTGCAGAAACTATAGTTAACCATGCTTATAGCTTTGCAGGACGGTAGTACTTGCACCGTGCTCTTCTAGTGCATTCACTAATATCTCTGCAATCAGAACTTTGTCCAGATCTACCTCATGGATAACCAGAAATAGCTAGACCATTATGAGTCTAACTTTTTATATTTTTTAGAAGAGATTATTAGAGAAATTTAGGCACACGAAGAGTTATTCTTAATTACATCATCATTCTAAAGCTAGAACAGACTGTGAAGCATACAGAGTTCCTCAGCTGTTAGTCAGAATGAGAGCTATGATTGATCAGCAGAGATGTCTGAACTTAATAGTAAGTTTACTGACTCTCTGCTGTGACCCTACCAGTCATTTGGAGCCCTTAGTATTGCAGCGTTAAATGAGGCTGTAGCATATTTAATTTTTCAATGAATTGTGATTTTAATTCCTTTTTTAGTTGTGGATGCAGCTGTAAATCTTTAAATCAAAAATGCTTCGGCTTCTAATTTTCTATTTTATGCACTTTGTTTTGTAGAAAGTATTTTGGAAATATAGAAAGTAATTATTTTTAAGAGTTCCTAGGAGGTTTGCCATATGTTCTGGTTTCAGCTGGGATAGAGTTAATTGTCTTCCTAGTAGCTGGTACGGTGCTGTGGTTTGAGTTCAGTATGTGAAGAATGTTGATAACACGCTGAGGTTTTCAGTTGTGGCTAAGTAGTGTTTAGTCT
>JAVJGG010000061.1:8089730-8104660 GCA_035590195.1 Aviceda cuculoides | reverse complement strand
GCACCCGGGGCACGCGGGGCCCGCCCGCGGGAAGCGGCCGCCCGCCGCTCTTCCTGGAGGCGGTGCCTGCCCCGGAGGCCTGGGGGCAGAGCAGCCTGCGGGGGGTCCTGCTCGGGGGCCGGGGGTTCTCCCGGGCCGGGGGTTCTCCCGGGGCGCGACCCCTTGTGCCCGCTCTGGCCGCGCGTCTCCCTGCGCTCCCCGGTCGGGCTCCGTGAGGCGCCGCGCGGGGCCGGGTCGCGTGAGGAAGGGCTGGTGCCAGACCTCTTCCTCCCGTGCCCAACGACATGCGATCCCCATGGCAACGACGGCCCGGCTCGTGTCGTGGGGGAACACCGGCGGCAGTGCGGCGGCGGGGGGACGCGGGGCCCAGTGACCCGCGCCGGGCGGGGGCGGGGGGGGAGGCCCCCTCCCCTGGCCTTAATACAGGGGTGGGGGAAGAAGCGGCGGTATTTTTAAGACACACCTGCCTTCACCGGAGGGCGTCGCCGTGTGGCGGTAGGTACGCGGGTGCACACGCACCTGAGGGACTGGCGCTGTGTCGAGGAAGCTCTTTTTCCTCATCTCCAGAGAACAACAACTCGTACCTCGCGTTGCCACGGAGGACTGAGGAGACGCAGGGCTGACAGCCTTTCCTCAGCTGGCAGCATCGGGGGCGGGAGGGGGGGCACCGAGTGGGGGGAAACGAGTCTTTCCTGGCTCATGTATTAGTGTTGACACCCCCCCCCCCCATTACCTGCACCTGCTTCAGACAGAAAGATGCTTTGTGGGTTTGGTTTTTTCCCCCCAATCTGGTGGTTCTCCTCTTGGGAGCTGGCACTTTCTTCATTGAAAAAGTCTCTTTGGTTCCTGTTTGCCGAGAGGCTGGTATGCGTGGGTACGTGGAAGCAGGTGATGTTTGCAGCTGGAATTGCAGGGAGGGTTGGGTGATGTGCAGTAGGCATGTAAATGCGCTGCAGCTAGGTAGCTCGTTTCTGGAGCCTAAATTGGGATCCGAATGTTCTGGATGGGTTTTAGGTCAAGGTGACTGTTACATGCTTCAAGTCATGCTGTATTAATTTAAGAATCTGCTGCGTGTGGGGTTTAGTTTTGGGAGTGGGAGAAGGCTACAAGGATCTGATTCCTTCCCTATTCTGCAGAATCTGACATTTTATTCCAATAAACACTTGATTCACAGGTAATGCCTCTGAAAAATACTAGGGCCTTCTTTTCTCACCTGTCCACAGAGGGTGTGTTATTTGAATTGGAGTGAATTTTAAGTCTATGAATGAGTTGCTCTGTGAGCAGCAGTGCCTCTGTTCCAGTAGTCTGTATCTCATAGCAACCAGATAGTTTAGATGAAAGTGTAAAGCTTTTGCCATATTACCTAATGTATGGTGAAGGATTTCTGGACTTAATCACCTCTCTGTTTTACTGTCCATTACTAAAAAAAATTAAATTTTTTTTTTTTACACTTACAATGATCCCTGTTTTCTTCCTGCTCTCCTTTACTTAAAACTTGCATGTCCCTTTCATTTTACCGCTAGCTATATTTGAAAGCTTGCAAATGGAATGTACTTGGAATGTGCTTCTCACCACCCTGTACTCTGTATGGGAGGTTGGATTAAAGGGATTTGGCTTTTCACATTATAGTTAAATAGACAAACTAATATCAGAAGAGTATCCCCTGTTGTGTTGCTGTCAGAAACAGAAAATTCCACGTGCAATTTGGAGGATGGTTAATTGCACGTTAACTGTGACTACAGTACCTAGTTTCTCACCACACATCAGTACGGTTTCCAAGCAAGTCTCGGCACCAGAGTACGGTTACTACCACTACAACTTACAACACATAACTTTCGAGACCAATGGATAAAAAGCATGGAAAGGGAAAATTCCTTTACTACAAGGCAATCTGTTAGTGGGATTTGAGCTGTTGCAGGTTTATAGTGGCTCAAGGAATAGCCAAACAAAGCCTGAACTGATATGTGTTATTTATGGAAATCCTGTGGTTTAGAACCCGAGTTATTTCGGTCACTATGCAAATGTCTTTCGAGACAACCCCACTCTAAGGACCTTGCAGTCAAAGGGTCTTTTTTTCATATTTGAAGGTAGCTGTGTAGTTCCTGACTCATTCACGTCACAGGACTTAAGTTGATCCGTTTTATACTTTCTTGCAATTTGAAGCCAATTTCATACCACATTTTTAAGGCTTACGCTCTAGCTCTTGAACTAGTTGTCCACTCTCTGCTTCCTCTACTGAGTTAAACGGAGGTTTTAAATATATTTAGGTTGTCCATTTTCGTTAAACTGGTTAAAGAGGAGAAGTTCTAGTTACTGTCTCTGAAGAAGTATGTGTTAGTGCGAGATCAACATTATCTGCCGTGTTCTGCTTTCAGCAGCTGATCAGCACGTGTGTGCTGACCTGTGAGTTAGAGCCCTTCCACATCAGTGTTGTGGCTGGTCCAGCTGGCAGTTAGAAATCCCAGGAAGAAGCTAGCAGTTTGGACAAGCACAGTGTGCAGGCATGGGAGGGAACCAGAGGTGTTGATTGTGCAGTGACATGAGAACCTAAGGGTTGGGGAAGGAGGTGCTGGGTTACTGACTGGGGGAAAAGGCAAGGTACAAAGGTAGAAGTCCATAGAAGAAACCAGATTTTGGGCCATCTGTGTGAAAATAGGATTTTGTGAGTAGTAGAATTAATGAATTGTAAACATGAGGAACTAATTAATGTTTTCAAAATTCTGAATTTTGAAGCAAATATTGTCTCTTGTGTATGATTTAAGAATTTCCATAACTTTTAGAAAATATGCTGGGAGCGATTCTTAAATGTTGAGCTTTATACTTAGTAACCTGGAAATGAGACAAGAGCTGTGGCTTTTGTGGCTCTGTTTTGTAAAAACAAAGGTACTTCTTACAAACCAGAATGATTGTGAAGTTTGAAATGCGGCAGCGTTGTTTTAGGAGGTTGCTTCATGTGTGAGTTTGACAGTGTTAGGGGGTCAATATTTTTATCACAAGTACTAAAATTGTAACCCGAGAAGGAACAAATATCAAGTAAAACAATTTTTGTGTTAGCTTTTTATTGTGATACAAGGTAAAGGGATGCACAGTCTTTCCTAAAACTTCTGGTCACATAAGGAACCGTGGCAAAATTGAGCATTACAGTGGTGTGGTCCAGTTTTTAATCTGACTTGCTTTAGTGTAAATATAGCTAGTGGAAAATTTTGGAATTAAGAGAATATAAAAAAGAGAATATGATCATTCACTTGCATTTAAGGCAGTTTATACCATAACAACTTTTGAACACCTTGGAAATGCCAAGTTCTGGGTTGTTTGATTGCTAATTTGATAGAAAATGGTTTCCTCGGTATTTGGTTTACATTCTTGGTATTACTGGTCAAACTAATTTCTCTTAAGAAACTTAATGTGTCATAATTTGTTTAAATTAAGACTCTCTATTTATTGATATTGTCCTTACGTTGAAGAGGAAATGTGCCCTGAACAGTCCCTGCTCTAATCAGTAAAATAAGCTAACACACATTTATGTATTTTGTCCTAATACAATATGAAAAAATAGAAGTGTAGAATACTTAAAGCATAAGGCAGGGTAATAGTCTCTGTTTATATAAATATCACATCACAAAACTTTATGACCAGTGTCTTTTCTCTTATCAGGGTGCTGTTACCTAAAGTACAAGTGTTAAAAGAGGATGAGGCCAGGGAAGAAATCCAAAGAAATCACTCTTCCTGGTAATTTTATGCTCTATAGCAACCAGCAATAAGAGTGTAAGCTAACATACCCATAAACACAGTGCATGGTATCACAGTGTGACTTTCTAAAGCTTGTTAAGGGTGATCTTTAGATTTTTATGGTTTTTCATGAAACTAACTTGGATAATGTAAGTTGTAGTCATTTGCATCAATTTCTAAAGTTTTGTCATTGCATGACCTTTGCTAAGATTAAAAATTAGGGTTTTGGTCACACTTTTCTAACTACTGCTGTACACTCTCAATAACCACTCTTAATTTTCTTCCTGCAGCCGAGCAAAAGATGTAACAATGCCAGCGAAGCTTCCAGTGAATTTTTTCTCCACAAGATCTCCAGTCATTGATCTTTTTCGTGGACAATTAGATTATGCAGATCACCTTCGTCAGGATTCAGAAATTGTGCTGTATTTCTTCTATGCGCCATGGTGTGGCCAGTCCATTGCAGCAAGAGAAGAAATAGAACACGTGGCCAGCAGATTGTCAGACCAGGTAACTCCAGAGAAGATATGAATCTTAAACATGACCTTATAGCTTTTTAATCTCCAAGCTGATGCTAATTTCTGTCATCCCATGGAAACCAGGAGGACTTGAACGGTCATATTTTAGGGTAACTCAGCCAGTCGTCTTAATTTTAATTTAACGTGCAGCGTGTTAGAATAAATGTGGAGAACCTGTGATTCCTGCTCAGTTGTCTGTTATTTCTGCTCCTGAATGGGGAACTGTACAAGTTTCTTTTTGTAAAGTGTTCTCAGATTTATTCATCTGCCTTCAGACAGAAATTACAGGGAGTTTGCTTGCAGTTCCAGGGTCCTTGGAGACACTGGTAGTCTTATAAAATTGCAGCCATACCACTGCTTTCTAGCAGTTGGTTACCTGTAAACGCTTCACAGGTACAGCTGTTCTAAAGCCCACTCATTGAGCTCCACTCTGCAGAAAAATTAATTAATACAGATTATGACTAAGTTAGTAAATTTGAAGGATTTAGATAAAGAAGCTTAAAAACTAGAAAGAAAAGTGACCAAAAGGATTGCTGTTGCAAAATGACAAAAAAAAAAAAAAGTCTTTTGTGATAGAATTAAGAGGAGCAGATATGGAATACTGACTTGAAAAGACTGAAAATAGCAGATGGAATGGATTGGAAAAAATACATGTTAGATAAAGAAGGTCACAGTAATGTACTTTATTAGCTGTGAATTTTTACCTGCTTTGCAGGTGCTGTTTGTGGCTGTAAATTGCTGGTGGAACCAGGGGAAATGCAGGAAGCAGAAGCATTTCTTTTATTTTCCTGTGATACACTTATACCATCGGAGGTAAGATTTCATACATACAGTCTGGGATTTTTATCGTTGTTTTGGGAAAGAGATATTGTATAAAATGTTGCATTTTGAAAATTTTTGTATGTATGGCTATAGTAAGTAGTTGTAGAGGAGGAGATTCTGGGTGAAGCTCGTCCTGTATGCTACTTAGGTGTCAAGAAGGGCTGTAAATGTCAGTTAAATGACATGCTGTGCAGTTCTTAATCCTTAAGGAAATTTTCTTTTGCCTATGCATCTCCTGGAAGTTCTGCCTCCAATGAAAAGTAAAGAATTCAGATTTATATATTAATTTCAGTTGTCTGCTTGCTCTGTAGATGGATTAAATCAACTGGTCCCAATTTGTGACAGCAATGAAGTATGTACTTAAGCGCTGTTGAAGTTGGTGGTATTTAAGTGCATATTTAAATGGCACTGTGTACTGGAGACTCTTTTCTAAATTTGAACTTTACACTCACTTTTTTATGCTCCAAATGTTGAGATATCATTGTATAAAATTTTATATAATTTCACTTTTATTTTTTAGCATTTGTATGTATTATCCTTTTTTTTTTTTTTTTTCCCTCATGTGGAGTAGAAGGTAAGGAAACATACTTTCTAATGCAAGGTACAATAGAGCTGGATGCTGTGCAGTTTATCGCTTGCATTTTATTTATGTATTCTAGTCTTGAACTGCAGCTCTCTTCCACTACAGAGGCTGATTTTGGGTTTGGGGAGCGGATTTATGTATTGAGGAGGAACAATCCTGATCTTTGTCAGCTGAACTTGGAATAGACACAGATGGCACTGGCATAATTCAAACTAATAAAAAAACCCAACAATCCCACTTGGATATACATTGACTTAAACTTATTTGATCTTGAAATTACAACACAGTAGATGGATACACTTGGGTATTATCAGTAACCTTAAACAGAGTTGCAACAAGATGAGATGTAAATTCATATTGATACTTCATAAAAACCCCAAAGGGCAATGCACCCCTCATGCCTGAGATATTAAACCTCAAATGTTGCATACTGGGTATGTGACATGTTGAAGCACTACACGTTGCTGTTAAGACAAAAGTTTGTAATAAACTCGTGTAGGATGTCTAGAAGACCATTTCAAAGCCTCTGAATATAGGGTTGATATTTTTCATAGTGTCTGTATGTATTAACTATATTAAAAAATGCATCACATTAAATTCTTCAGCAGGAATGGACTAATTCCTCATGCTTTTTGTGTTCAATTTCATTTTGAACTGTGATGCTTTGTCCAATATAATGATAATAAATCAGATGCAGGATTTCAAGGGGATGAAGGAGAAGCTCTGGAAATCGTAGCCGCAAGGTCTGGCCCACCTTCTGTTTTAGCACTACCTAATGTGCTGTGAGCTGTTTTATTACATGGCTGGGGGAGAAACTGTAGAGTTGCTGAGTCTGTTCATCAGCAGTGCGACTGGATTTGTCCCTGCTTTATTGAGTGCTACTTGTAAAAGTCAGTGTGAAAATACTGCACCTTTTCAGATTGATACTGTTTGAACTAAAGATTTAAAAAAAAAAAAAAATCAAGTGAAGATAGTGACGTTTTTCAGATGTGTATTTTAAGTCACATGTATTTACTTCAGACAAAGCAGAAGGGTATGTATACAATCATATAATTCATACCTACATTTTACCACCTTCTTTAATGGGACTCAGAGATGGTCTCCATCCCTTCATCCCCACCAATACACTGCACCTACCCATAGACGCTGCGTTAGAGTCACTGCAATTTCTGCGCTGTACTTCCAGTCTGGTAACACAACTCCTCTGTCAGTTACAGAAGCCACTGTTAATTAATACGGAGAGCAATTCCCTAGAGGCTGAGAATGTTGTCTGTGTAACTCCTATCTCTGCCACCCCCAGGAGGGACTGACTCTATTGTTAACTTAAGTCTTAATGTTTTATTATTTTTTTTGGTACTAGTTTTGGACCAATTGAATACAAAGGCCCTATGAGTGCTGTTTATATTGAAAAGTTTGTTCGCCGGGTGATGACACCACTACTCTACATCTCGTCTCGATCAAAATTACTAGATTTCCTCTCAAATTATGAGGTACTTGTCTCTCTTCTCTAGCTTTACCACTGTGGTTCAGAAAGAGTTTGACTTGTTTCACAATTAAATTTGATCTACTCCAAAGTACTAGTTTATTTCCAGGATCCTGAGATCAGTGCCCTGTAAATTTGTTAAAATCATAAAAATACGAAGTGACAAATTCATAATGTTGGTTCCCTATATAGTGACTCTTATGATTTTGTGATGCTCTTAATTTACAATACTTTAGTATGTAGACAACAATCAAAGTTGTTACCTCACCAAAAAGTTACATATGAACAAGAAAGAAGGGAGCAATCTTTTCGCAAAAATCTTGCAGTCTAAGTTGGGAAGGCATTTGAGAAATAAGTAATCATGGCTTTAATTTTTAAAGGAATATTAGACCTTTCTAATAAGATAAGTCTGTTAAGTAAAAACAAATGTGAAATCAGATGAAATAATGGTTCCTAAACACCTTGTATGCTGTAACTTCATTATTTTAATCCACTGGTACATTGTGTTTTATTAATTTTTGGTCTGTTGTGTTTGGAGGTGCCAAGATTGGTAACAATACTAGTGGATTAATAACTTCCAATTAGACAAAATGTGCTTAGAACAGAACCATTTATAATCCCTTTATAACTGTTCATTTCTGTAGTGCACAGTGGAGAAATACCGTAATCTTACTAAGCCCCAAGCTATTAGAGAAGAATGGAAAATCTGATCAACAAATTGATGTTGCAGTAGTGGCCAAAACATGCGAGGGGCTTTCCAGCGTTTCAGAATGAAGCAGAGTTCCTCTTTGAAGCAGCGCCTGTTCTAATGACTGGTTCTGCTGCAGGACAGAGCATGAGCTGTGCTGTTAAATGAAAGCTGCCACAGCATAAGGGGATGCTCACTGGTAGTTACCGTGGGCGGGTGCTGTGCTATTCATGCTTCGGTTTATCCCTCAGGAGCTATTAATGGGTTTAGTTTTCCAGTGTTTTAAACAGGCCCTGTGAGTCAGGCGTAGAGTCGTGTGTCTGTCTCTGATGCTGATACTTTCTGCAATCACAAGCAATTCTGTTGTCCTTTCACTATTTCAGTTTTGCCATTTTAAAACTGTTGTTTTTTTGCCTCCTATAGAGATTTGAAAACAGCTGCTTGGGTTTTGGTTGTGTTTTGTGAATTATTTCTTGGTAGTCTGCAAAAGGTAACTAATAAGCATAGTGCCATTAAGCTTAAATTTGCTTTACAGTAGGAGGTGCACTTCCACTGGAGAAAGGCGAGATAAAAGACAAATTTATGAGGGAACCTGAAAATATATTTTTTTTAATACTGCTTAGCAATTTAACAGGTATTTTTATTTCTATGTTCAAACTTCCCTCCCTTCCTCTGCTTCAAATTCTGTGGCTCCAAATGCCCGATCTCTGTTTATGTTCAGCGTTGGTTGGTTCTTTTTTCTGAAATGGACTAAGAATGGAATGTGATCTGTCATGCTGCCCTGCAGTTGTTTAAGGCTGAGGTTTATTTCTCAGACTGTGGCACTAGGTGCTCAATGTCTTGCCTCTGTAAAGTTAGGCAAGAGCGGGGAGAAGGGGATACAAAAATAACAGCCAACTCATGTAGTAAGATCCATTCAGGGAACAGAGCATTGGCTAGTGCAAGTCCAGGTGAGTGCAATAGGAATAGCTAATGCTGAGTGATCAGGAGCTGGGATACGGAGAAGACCTAAGAAGGAGACAATTGTATGTGAAGATGGATGGAGAGG
This sequence comes from Aviceda cuculoides, assembly GCA_035590195.1. Lineage (NCBI taxonomy): Eukaryota > Metazoa > Chordata > Aves > Accipitriformes > Accipitridae > Aviceda > Aviceda cuculoides. Next base: position 8,095,792 of record JAVJGG010000061.1, on the reverse strand, counting down.
GAAACATAGTCAGGCACAAAGGAAAAGTTAGTTTTAAACTGGAAATAAACACATTGATTCATTATTTTAAACAGTTGGAAATGTGAACATATTCTAACGTTTTCCATGAAAGTCAAGGAACTTCATACCTTTTGTAGGAGAAGATACAATCCAGGAAGTGACTCCTGTGTTTTAAGAAGTGAGAAAGTTTAAGGAGTAGAGTAGGTTACAGGAAGTGCATGTATGGCACAAACTAATTGCTATTTTGAGAGCCTTGGCTAGTGTCCTCCTTTGATTTTTTGATCTTTTATATATTAAAAATGTTAATTTTTAGCAGAAGGGAAAGGAGAGAAGGCTGTAAAGGATAGATCATTGGGCATTTTGACCACTGTCTACTGCTCGATCAGGTTTTTGTGATTTCTTCATTGAAAAGCTAATTAATTTGAAGCTCAGAATATTTTCTGAAAGATTTGTTATCATCAGTATCTAATTTTCAGTCCAATGTTCAGCTAGGGAATGGGTTCTGCAAACTTATGTTGGGGGTATTTACTTTTGAATTGAAAATTTCAGTTGAAAAGAACCTCTTTGTAGCTGATTCCCAGACTCCACTTAGGCAGTGCCCATTCTGTTCCTTGGCTGTTTTGTTCTGGTTTGGTGTTAAGGTCTCCCATATCAAGGAAGCAGTAGGTTGCAGAGCAGTTGCCTGTCACTCACTTTTGGTTCTCATTGTTTTGTTTCTCTGTCCAAAGATAGCATTATGTATAATCTGGAGGATGCAGCAGGTTGGTAAGTTACTAGTAGATGAGTGATTCATTTGCAGGGCATCATGTCAAGCTGAAGTTCTGCTCAGCATGTGTTTTCACACTTAAAGGAACAACTGCACTGTTCTTTTCTTGTTTCAAGGGCATTTTATTGTTGCCTGTCAACTTACTGATAGCCAGGCTGTAGTTGTCTTTTCCCAACTACTCGGTGAAGGTTTTGGTGCTTTAATCTTGTGTTCAAATTCCAGTAGGCAGCTTTTGACCAAAAAAGCATCTAGCAAAGAAAACCAGGAGCTCTACCCATGCTAAATTGAATATCACAATCCATTAAACGTGTTAGCATGCCTAAACTAACAAGTACTGTGAAGGTATTAAGATAACATTCAAAGCATTTTTTTGTAAGTTGAACCACACCAAGAGATGCTGAAATTTAGAAGTATTTTATCTTCTATGCAAATGTCAATTAGCATGTTTTTATTTCTAAGAAACACTGATGAACAGAATCCAGCTAAATGTAAGAGCAAGTGGTGTTGTTTCCACGGTGTTCTGTCCATTCCTCAACCAAATCGTGAGTATCGTGAGATGCTGTATTGATCTCACAAGAGGGCGCTCAAACCCCATGAAAAAAAATTCTGGTTGCGGACTCTAGTGCAAAACTAGAACTGTGTAAGAATTAGAATTTAATTTTTGAGAGCCCATTTGGATACTATTTGGAAAGCAGTTAAAATCTTGGAATGTATAGGAAGACGTAAGTTACATCAGGAGAAAGATATGCAGTTCCTACCATAACTCTGGGTACCTGTAAGTACCTATAATCAGACTTCTTTTGTTTTCTTAACTGCAGAGACATAACAGTTTCATTTTAATCCAAACTGGCATGTCTTTAATCCAGAATGACTAACCCAGCTACTAGAAATGGCCTCATCCTTCTGAGGCACAAAGGAAGAAAACGTGCAGCTTCTGTAGTATAGACAAAAAGTTTCATTCACGTATGAAAATAAATGTGCCCAGGGAGCTCATAATTTTCTGGCTTTGGGAGAGGTGGGGGAGGAGATGGACTCTCTGGGAGGTAGCTGGCATGTTTCTTAACACGGCGTCAGCTTTCTTCTTTGCTCTATTTGTGTAGAAATGCTTCCTGAGCATTAACCAGCTGTGTAGGATCTGACCCAGAAGTGGATTTGACTGAATAGCTTGTTCTTGTGTGGTGCCTGTGTTAAATGATGATCTGAGAATTTGTTTTCAGTTCTGGATACACAATGTTTTTAACATCGTTAGAGAATGAACAGACTTTTACTTGTAAATTTAATTAATCTAATATCAATCAACGGTTCCTTCTTTGCATTTCTACAGTATAGAGTTAGTGGTATGTAATGTTGGTTCTTGTGTTCCCCAGAGATAACACATTCCTTTCCTCTTGCTGTTTTCTTTCCTGTGTTCACAGATAAAATGAAGCAGGAATTGCCTGCCTGCACAAGTCTGAGATTCTGAAAAAAAATACCATCTCCCTTAACTCAGTGCGATATAGCCAAAACATAAAAATAAATAAATACAAACTGGGATAGAAATAACTTAACTGAGTAGTAAAAGTCTTTATCTAATTGTAAAAGCTAATCAGTACCTGTGGGGTTTTTTTCTGTTCTTTGTTCTGATTAATTCACCTTTAAATTTCAGAGCTCTTTCATTGCAAAGTCATTTAATACTGTCTTTCTGCAGCTTTTCTGAGTCAGCTGTAGTTTGCAAATTTTGTTCCTCGCCCTTTTCTCCCTTTTCTAAATTGTTTATAGAAACGTTGAACTATATGAGCACCAGTATACATCCTGGCTGGCTGTCTATGACTGTGGAAAACCAGTATCTTCTACCTGTAGTTTTCTATCTTTTCTGCTAATCTAAAAAAACGACCTTCTGTGTTATTCTTTATCACCTTAGTTTCTTCCATTGTGTTTAGTAACTTCTTGTAGGCTTTGGGGGAATTACAGTATGCTGCATTGAATAGATCAGTCATCTACATGCTTGCTCATACCTTCAAAGAACTGTGGTAGACGTGAGGCATCGTTCAGTAATAAAACCGTGCTGGTTGTTTTCCAATAAAAACTACACACCTGAAGTTCTTTATTAATTCTTACAGTTTTTATGAACTTGGTGTTCTGTAATTGTTGAGATTCTTGTCAAGTCTGTTGTCTGATTTAATTGGCATCACCCATTACTTTCCATTCCTTTGGTGTAGAGACTACAGTATAATTAATGATTTTGTATTTCCATTCAGCTTCCATTTGTATTTCCATGAGTTTCATTAGGAGATGGCACTAACGACTCTTCACTATTGATGTCCTCAAGTTTGTACCAAAACCTTTCCTACAGACTCTCTGAGGCAGGTCCTGAAAATTGTTTAATGGAGAGAAAAGCTCCAGTAAGCTCCACTCTAGCAACGCCAGTGCTCTTAGTGCAGTGTCTTTGAACTCTCTCTCTGTCACATTCTAATACTGTACCCTCCAACTTTGTGTACCAGCAAGTCATATCCTGTTCATCTGATTATTCCTAACTGCCTGCATGAACATAGTTAACCATGACTCCACGAAGATGGTTTTCTGGAAGCAGCTGATCATCAGTAACAGCTTGTATGTAGATGCCCACACAAACTGTATGCAAGTAGCTGTTGCTATGCCAGTTATGGATTGTTTTGGAGGTTCTTACATGAAAGGAAGTGGGAGTTGCTGCTGTCAAGCTCCTCTTAGCGTACTTGTATTCAAAACTAGGAACCTGTTATTTACATTGAGATCTCTTTAAGACTTTAATCTCGCTTGTACGGAGCAAGATTCCTTGTTAGTTGCTAGCACCTGGAAGTGTTCAGTTTTGTTAAAATGAACAGAGTAGTTGGTATTAGCAAGTGAGTCTCTTCATTCTGACAGAACAGGAAAGTTTGCATGGTACTTGAGTAGAAACACAGCATTTTAGACACTTTCCTTCTATGTATAATTGCAGCCTGTAACAAGGAGGAAATTTTAACTATGTTGGGATGATCATTAAAAGGACATTAATTAACCAGATGACTGATTAGGCATATAACATTAGTATATATTCTCCCACTACAATTTTTTCTTATTGAAAAAACACTTTGCAAAAATGTCTCGTGAAAACATCTTTCACAATCTGGAAGTCTTCAGCTACCATTAGTGTACAGCAGAACTGGCAGTCAGAATCAGAACATCAACTTTTTTAATAACTTCATAAATATTTCTAGATCTGAATTTTGGCTTCTTGTCACATTTTAGTGTCACTTCTGACTCTTCTTTCATTCACTATTTGGTGCTATAAATTTGCTTCACATAGTAATGGTATTCAAAAATGGTCCTAGGAAATGGGAAACTAAAATTTTGATCATCATCTGTCTCCTTATTTTGGTTCATTTGAATGTTTTAGAAGTTTTTTTATAAGGGACTGTTTCTTTTTACTGTCTTGATTCAGTACTAGGAAAAAAAGATGAACACTAATTACTAACCTGTTTATTGTTTAAAAAAGAAGGAGTGCTATTATTTTGCTGTGATTTTTTTACTTCTATTTTATGTATAGTTTTATTTCCTTCTTGAAAACTGTTATTGCAGAAATTTCACTAATTGCTTGTATCTCATTTTTATTATGATAATTTTCTTGGGTTACCTCATAAGTATTCTTTATGAGCAAGGGTCTTGCATTCAGCATTCATTCATGAAAGATAATTCCTGCCTAAAAGAGCAGGTTATGAGTTGAAGTGGGCAATGTTGTTATTGGTGAACATTCTGAGATCACTAATTCGTACTGAATTAGCTCAATTCATATGGCTGGTATGAATAACTGAATTCATATCGCTAATGACAGTAACAGGTAAAATATATGTTCATGTTTTAAAAAGAAATTTAAAAAATTATATGTAAAACTCAACAAAAAAATAAAGCAGCCTCTCAAATAACAAATGAAAATACTTATATGGGAATATATTTGCCACACAAATGGGTGATCGGTGAGTCTGGAATTTTTGTTCCACAGCAGTCCCTAGAGTGCTCTCGCTTTGTGTATCAAATGCTCTTTCTGTATGCACTGGTGGAACTGGGAAACAAATAACACAAAATAACCAAATTCCATCACTTACTCTGTCCTGAAAGTGTATTAAGCCAATCTGAGTGATGCATTAAAAAATAATTAATAATAATTTTTAATGGGTTATATTTTGCAAAATTTAAAACTAAAGCTTCACTGAAATTTTGGAACACGAGAAGTCTAAAGACCATGCGCCTCTCTGTTCCAAGTCAGCTTCTCCCAGATTCTCTTCCTGACTTCAGTATAAAGCCATTCAGGCTTCGTACCTGGCAAAGTCAATAGGCCTATTTAGGGATGAATCTTTTAAATTTTGAATTGTCTGTTTGTCAATTTGAAGAACTTTGTGGATATGCAGGTGGGGCTCTTTCATTATTTTGGGGCATCTGGTCTCTCACTCGCTCCTGCGGGGATATAGTGAAAGAATTTACAATGACTGATAGTTTAATGATGGGATGATAAGTTGACTTAACAGTTTAGGTATTCACGCAAAATGTGAATTCATATGTAGCTGCTAATTATGTGCAACATTGTGAACAATTAAAGTGTTAATGTTTAAGTTGTTTATACTCTGAAAATCCAATTCTAAAAGAAATCTTTATGATGCTTATGGTTCTTATGTTGGTGTTGGAACACTCATAAAATAGTTGCAAAACAAATATTGTTTTTAGTGAACTTCATTTGCTAACATGGTAAATAATGCTGTTTGAAACTTAGGCATCTACAGCCATAAAAACCATCTCTCATACATAGCTTTTGAATGACATCTTTAGAACTGACTTCCATTCAGTCTTTTAATACTAAATTTTTTCTTGCAGCATGAAGTGACTGTTCTTCAGTAAACATTGCTGTCTCTTTAAAATCTGTTGTGTTCTACTGTAGGCAAATAATTGCTGTGCCCTGTATATTTATACTTGAAAATAACTTAACTCTAATTCTTATTATTTCAGCCTGGAGTTCTAGGATATTTTGAGTTCAATGCTTCACCTCAACCGCCTGGTTATTTAACATTTTTCACATCAGCATTACATTCATTAAAGAAAGGTAAAAGCTTCATTTTCGTAATTTAAGGCATCTGTGAATTAGTTATTTAAAAGGGCTTTAGTAGTTTTTTGCAATATTTTGTACCTTGGGAATTAATTCCTGTCCCGGTTTCAGCTGGGAGAGAGTTAATTGTCTTCCTAGTAGCTGGTACCGTGCTGTGTTTTGAGTTCAGTATGGGAAGAATGTTGATAACACCCTGATGTTTTCAGT
>JAVJGG010000061.1:8061312-8080724 GCA_035590195.1 Aviceda cuculoides | reverse complement strand
TTTTGGGGGGTTTTTTTGGGGGGGGGTGTTTTCCTGTGTTTTGAAATAGAGATTTTAATTTTAAAAAAAAAAAAAGTGTCCTTGACTTGATTTTTTTCCTTTTCCTTTCTTCCACTGTAGCAGGAGCACATGCTAAATACATAAGGTTTGAGGTAACACTGAAGAATATTCTGATTTCTGTGTTTCATACCTCAAAGGAAAAAAAAAACATACCACAACTTTTTTTCTATATATTACTTGTTCTTTTTTAAAGCAAGTTTTAAAAAAAAAAACAAGTTTAAAATTATTGCAAAGTAGGCATAATAGGAAAAAAAATAATTAGAAGGTTTTAAACCTAAGGCATTATTTGAAAGCACATGGCAAAAAACCCAAAACTCTCACAGGTGAAAGCTTTCAAATTGCATGCCATGAAATTGCTTTACATAAGATGTTATTCTGAACAGTAGTTAAATTACTTTGCTATCTTAAAAATCTGATCATAAGGATTAATATCCATTGTCTTTCAAGTTTGCAGTGAATGTACACATCTCTAGTAAGTGGTTTCCAGCAGCCTTGACTCCTGCTTTGCTAGTTAGAGGCAAAAAGCCTCTAGAAATCATCTTTTACTCCCCTGACAATATGAAGTGTACAGTCACTGTCTAAAGTTTGGTGCTTTTTCACTTAAGAGGAATGATCCAAAACCAAATGATCTAAATAATCCTCTTCATTTTGTCTTTTTCTATATGGAAAGAGAATTCCCTAAGAGTTTTTGTGTCTTAACTCAGCAGATAGAGGGTGTCAGTAAATAACTTAGAATAAAGTTTATTAACATTAGGATATAGTTTCCTTTCACATATTAAGGGTTTCAGGTTTTAGATGTTGTGAAGACTAGTCTTCCTTTACTGCAGATTAACTACAGTAGATAATCAAACTCTTCTCCATTTCATTTTCCAGAATGTCTTGCTGCTCTATTATGCACAGTGGTGTGGATTCTGTGCTTCTCTCAATCACGTCTTTATTCAACTTGCTCGGCTTTTGCCTCCTGATAATTTCACTGTGGCAAGGTAAAAAAGATTCTAATTTAATCTCTCTAGAATAATTTAAGTTCATGGAGGTCATCAGCCTAGGAAATAATTACTTTTTTTTGCTCTACAATCTTGCAATAGTAGATGTGAATGTCATCTGCTTCATTTCTCTGAGTGCATTATTTTGTCTTCCTCTGTATAAATTTGGTGGTTTTCAATCTCACTGCAGTAGTTACACAGTTTAATTAAAATGAATTTTTAAACAGTGCAGTTAATCTTGAAGCTTCCTAATTTCAGTAAGTGAATCAATAAAACGGCAGCAGAAAATAATTTTTACCCCCCTCTGGTAATTTGTAGCAAATAATTATATCCTGTAGTACTGTGTTTGAGATAGGTGAAATACACATTGTGGGTTAACCCTGCCACACAGCTGCTTGCTCGCTTCCCCCCTCCATCCCTCCATTGGGATGGGGGAAGAGGAAAGGAAGAATAAAACCAAGAAAACTTGGAGGTCAAGATAAAACAAAACAAAGTTCTCTAATAACTGGAGCATAAGTGGAAGGAGAGAGAAAAAAGCAAACCAAGTGATGCAAAGGCAGGCACTCATCGCCTTCTGTGGGTAGACGGATGCCCAGACTGTTCCCAAGTAAAAGATGGCTAACCCCCCTAAATCACCCTCTTTTCCCTCTTCTTGCTGAGCACGATGTTAGATGGTATGGAATAGCTCTTTGGTTAGTTCAGGTCATCGGCCTGGTTATGTCCCCACCCCCCAGTGCATCCACTGTGAGGGCAGAGTGAGAAACAGAGAAGGCCTCGACGCTGTGGAAGGGCTGTTCAGCAGTATCCAAAGCACTCCTGTGTTATCAACGCTATTTTCATCACAAATCTAAAACACAGCACCTTACAAGCTACTATAAAGAAAATTAATTCTATCCCAGCCAAAACCACTTTATATATATTTACATACACGCATATATGTATATAAATATATATTTATAACAAAGACATGTTTTTGTGTGGCGTTGCCAGGGTTTTCAATGTTTCAGTGCAACCCAGGCATTCTTGTTCATGTATTTGGTAATACATCAATACTTAAATATCTGGGGGGGGAGTTGCTATAAAAATACGTACAGTATTCCAGCTGCTCTCACTCAGCAATTAGATTGCACACTCATTATGTACACACCTTCCTTCTCTGAAACAAACAGCCTGCCTCACACTGACTTTCTGCCTCTTTCCTGACTTTGAAGTTCGCTCATTTGCTCCATTATTTTTATTGCAGTATTATTGATGTGATTGCCTATGGTTTTTTCTATAATAAAAGTGTTGTAATGAATAAGAATTTTATTTGTAATCAAAGAAAACCTAAAAATGCAGACAAAAACATAACAAGCAATTGAATGAGTTTTTCAGTCACAAAATCTCGTGTTCCTTTCTATGGACAGCTTTAGAAAAAATCACCTTTAAGAATGTGCTTGTCCTTGGAAGACACAAAGCAATTTAATCCCAAAACTACTTGAGGGGAAAATATTCGTAGAGTTGTACTTGAGGAACAAATTAATGAATAGAAAAAACTTCATTCTCACATTGAAAGTGTGAGGCAGGCTGTTTGTTTCAGAGAGGGAAGGTGTGTACATAATGAGTGTGCGATTTAATTGCTGAGTGAGAGCAGTTGGAATACTGTACATATTTTTATAGCAAAAAAACCCCCATAGATATTTGTTAAACTGAGATTCATCATCTTGAATATTGGTAATTAATTCTGCTTACTCATATGCACAACATATTTTTGACATAACACATTTAAATTTACTTTCACAGATATTTGCATTTCCTTCTTCACAATTCCTCAAATGGTGTTTTACAAGAAAAAACAGATTGTTCATCTGCCTGTTCTCTTCATCAGTGTGTCTTTTCTTAACAGAATTGATACCACTCGAAATGACCTTCCATGGGAATTTATGACAGACCATCTCCCAACCATTTTATTTTTTCCTCATCAGAGGTAATGTAATTCTTTTCCCTGTGGGTTTTCAACTTTCATTTTACTAAGTTATAATAATAATCTGGTTACCTGTCTTAGTAGAGAAAAAAGCCAAACAGTAATTAATTTCCATATATGCATTCTTACTTTATGCATATTCTAATTTAAAAAGCCCAACAACAACAAAACAACAAAAAACCCCCCAACAGACATGAATAGCTGATGGTATGCCGATAGTGAATGTTCTGTCCAAAGGTCGTTATTTAATTGTTTGTAAGTCTTTATGAACAGCAGCATTACTAACGTTATTTTTCAGTAATTTTCCTTATTACTTGGTTGTATTTAAAATTATTATTTTGCAATGGTCCAAATAAATTAATGAGTGACTACAGGAGGGGCAAAAGGGGGAGAAATTATGCAGATGGTGGCGCAATGTAGATCTAGTGCGGCTTGTATCTAATCGCTTCTAATTGGATAAACTAAGAGACATCTCAAAGAATATTATAATGGATTCTTGCAGTAAAATGCAAGGATTTGTTTGCTATGTTTTTAATGAAGAAAAATTAAGAAATAAGCACAGATGGAGAGTAAGTAATCCAGCCCAAGCTTAGTCTTAAGAGGAAAAAAAACTTAACAATCCTGACATTACAGAGGGAGAGGAGATAGACTGTTAAGTGGGTTTAAAGTAAAAAAAATTGTCTTAACAAAAAAAAAAAAAAAAAGAAGACAATCTGAGTACTAAAGGAGGGCTTATGCATCCTTTGGAAATATTACAGTGGTCCTAATCTGTGTATTTTTCTTTCTCCCTCACTCCTCTGTTGTAGAGTGAATGTAACGTAATCAGAGAGACTTCAGGGTGAGCGTTGCTCAAATTGAAGTTCCTTCACCTTGCGTTTCTCTCACTGTTCTGATATTTGGGTTTTAGGGGGAATTTATGTGTCTAGCTGTACCTGTATTGTGGATATCAGATTCTTTGGCAATCTGCATAAACCACAGAAATGTTTCATCAGCTAAGAACTAGTCTAACAGCAGCAAAGAGAATGACTTGAAATACGTCTGGCCTTTATAAGCTCTCTAAAGGAGATGATAATATTGAAAGCAAAGTCTCTGAATTTACATGGTGTAGGAATGGCATTATGTATAGAGATAGCTCATATCTTGTCCAGATTTAATAAAAATAAGGGTTAAATTTTTCTCTGTTTTGTATTTCATTTATATGTCAGCTATGTTCCTTTTTGTTTTGGAAGAAGTTTAATATTAAAAGAAATTTCAATGTATAAAATGTACGTTAAGTAAGTGGTGTTTTCATTCCTGATAAAATCAGAATATAGAATTATTTTCTTTCTCCTGTTTTTGTGATATCATTAGTCTTGTTTGGTGACATCATTATGTTGCCATAAAAGAATATGAAGCAGAAAAACCCCAAACAACCATTATGAATGTTATGATAAAGTAGAAAGAGAATATGGGATGGAGTGAAAACAAGTAGTTGAAGAAGCAGAAGTACGACACAGTAAGAAAATGAACTTGAAATGAAAACATTATCAAAATCGTTTGGAAATTGTATAAAAGTTTTATTAGAAGTTTGTCATGTTGCATGGCTAGAAAAACTGGAAAACCTATTACAAGTACTTCGTGGGTTTTATCGAGCTGTTATACTGCAATGTTTCTTAAACATAAGATTTAAAAAAAAAATTTTTTTTTTTTTAAACTATGAATATTTCAAATGGTGTGATAGTGTCTTCAAGTGAAAGCCATGCTTGAAAGTGAAGTTATTTCATGTAAGAACTTTGTGTGTAAACTAACACTGTGGTTATTGAAATACCTTTTTTCTTTCTTAAAACAAGAATTAACACTTCACTATTTCACTTGGGCATAAATACTCTTTTTTCAAAGTTCTAAAAATTTTTTTGTTGAAATAGCGCAGATACTTTGTCATTAACATCCTTAATGCTATTGACTAAATTTTTTTACCAGTAGTTTAAAAAAAATAAATAAAATTACACAGCATTGCTTTTACAGATACTATAGAATTACATCATGGGAGTGTGTGTATATTGCCAAAATGTTTTGGGTTTCATTCAGATTCAGTAACAAGTGCTGGACTTTTCACAGGAGAAAAGTAGCAGCAGATTTGTTGGCATTCTAGAAGCCTTATGTTGTTTCTTTAAAACAGAAAACATGAAGCTTCAGTAGCAGTTTACCACCTACAAAGGAAAATATCCAAAGGAGATTAGCAGTAAAACAAGGTGTACGTGCTGTTGAAGTGAAACTATATACAGCAAGCAAGACCTCAGAGAAAGAGCCAAGATATCAGAGTGTAGGTCGGGGAAGTATAGTTTCAAGGAGACAACTAGCATTGAGAATAATTTCGGGAATGATGAAAGCAAGCTGAGTTGGAGGAAGGGAATTGATTCATGAGTGGGTGAACACGAAAAAGCAAGACAAAGGAGGGTAGGGTAGAGAAAGACAAAGGCGTGGGTCAGGAAAAAAAGGATTTAAGTTTGGGATGTAAAAGGGCAGGAGAGTACATTTAGGACTCGGATGGGACCTGGAACGGCGTACAAGGGTCCTGAATCCTACTCTTCCTCTGCAGCAGGCAGAAATTCTGAAATCCATTGTCAAACCTGTGTGTCATTTCTGCTTTGTACCAGGACACACAGTGCAGGTGCATCCAGCCTTTCATGAGCTGAGGAACAAGAAAGAAACATTAGATGCAAGAGAGCCACATGCTTTCGAAAGTGCTCAATTTATTGTTTCAGATATGTTTTCGGTGTTACATGTATGCCCTACGCATTAGATTTGATTGACCTTGGGTTTAGTTTTCTTTTTTTAAAAGATTAATACTCAATCTTACACAATTACAGTTTTTACAGAAAGGAAATTAAAACAAGCACTACAAAAAATACCAGCCTCTCTGCAACGTAAAATAAAAATGTTGATTTCTACACTTCTCCCTCAAGAATTCTATCATCAGCAAATGGTAATTCAGACTATAGGTACTGTGCAGAGTTACCTACCACAAAATCTTTAAACCTGTACCTTAAGTCTTGCCAATTCTAAATTCATGTTTTAATTCAGTACAGAAATACATACATTTATATCAGTTCTGAGTCACCCCAACTTCTAACTCATAATCTCCCCTACTTTGTGCAGTAAGCCTTGCAAATCAGTCTCAGATCGGGCTTCCTCTGCCACATTCCTCCAGCTCAATTCCAGTCCTCCTCTGTTCCCTAGGTTAACTGAGAAGGAACTCAGCTGGAGTAGTTCCACGGTGTGTACCTGTCTACGTAAAGGCAGTGTTACCCTCATCCACTGCTTAGCAAAAGCTGCAGTCTTTAGTTCCAGTACCCCTATCCAGTTACCTGTCAAGTTCTGCAGCTACCACTGCGTCTCTGTTTTGCACGTTCTCCAGCATTCAGACTCTTTATCTCTCATTTGCACAGTCCATTAGTTCTGGCTGGCTTGAGTGGCTACAAGCAGAGGACCTGCTGGTTTAAAGATGAATAGTCTCAGTTTTAGTTGAGATGAGCCACATGTGTTTCATGAGGTGCTGTTGACAATTGAGACAAGAAGTAGTAGTAGTAGTAGTATGCTGTTGTCTTCTGCTCTGTTAGGTCAAGTGGCATAAGCTGGAGATCTACTAGATCTAACCATATTAACAACCATTGGAATACTAATGTGATTAATTTTAGGGCTGGAAAAAGTTAGAAACTGATTTCTAAATATTGTTGAGGCTACAGTTTTGAGACCACTGTTCTAGTTAATGAGCCCCAACATACTATTTGGAAACTTGAGTCAAGTGACTTTCCCTCCCACTTTTGAGTGAGGATCTAGTTTGCAGAACCATGCCTCTTAGGGGACAGAGTGAGTGTCATGTATAACATGATGAAAGGGGTTTTCTTGAATTATTTTAAAGCATAGCTCAAGCAGATTTTAGAGCAGTAAAACAAGTTATATTAAGTGAAGCTTCCTCTAATAGTTACCATTTTCCTCGTTACTACAAAGTCCGGTGTTCCCTATTTCTTTTCATATACTCATTTTGCCTTGGTCTGTTTTATAAAGCAGCTCTAGACTGTCTCTGGAGTGACAGACTTAATAGTTTTAGTAAGATTCTTTTTGTAACGTTCCATTTGGTCATTGTTTTCTCTCCCGCTTTTCCTCTCCAGTGTGTTTTATATTTTGCTGCATGTAGGTAATCAAGAAAATTAGGTTTTGATAGTATTTGTAGTATCGTTAGCACTACTAGAGTTGTCATACATTAATTTTTGACATAAAGGTGCCTCATATTAAGCTTTCTGTGCAGCTCCTTATGCATTTGCCTTATGAGACAATTTTTGCAAATTAACTCTGTTCTCAGTTTCTTTCCACCACATGCTGTTAATGTTTTGCTTTTTGTTTTAAACAGCCTTTTAGCTTTTCTGATACATACTGTGGTTTTGATCAATAAGAATAGATGATGACATAGTAAGATATTACCACTGTGTAACATGTCAGTTTTGTCTTAGTGTAGACTGTTTATTGCCTAAATCGTGTCATGATTCATTAAACTTGGATGTGAGTGGATTGTCAGCTGAGAAACTGCTTCTGATAATTAGAAGAGTTAACTTGGTTGATCACAAGTCATCTGCAGGGAAAGAAAAATCATGTTGCTTAGACTTCCAAAAATAGCTTAATTTTGATGAACAGGAGCCTCATCTGCCTGAATTTCTTGAATTATTGATAAAATACTGTATTTCAGGTAGAAGACAGATACTATAAGTAGTTCTCAGTAAATGAAATTAGTATATGGTATATAAGCATATGAGTTGGATGTCACAGAAAGCTTTTTTGAGGCAACTGTAATTGGTAACTGAATAACTCCTCTGTTCCAGATGTGTGGTCTAAGCAATTCAGAAACATAGTGTCACATGTGGGGACATAGGAGTTGTCTGTCCATGGTGTGTGTTGTACAGGAGCAGCAGTGGAGGCATTAGGCATTTATACTTGAATCTGGCTTTCTTGCTTCAGAATAATTTTTGTTTGGGTTTATCCTGTCCTTTTTTTGTTTTTTTGACAACAAAAAGGCCTTGCTTCTGATGAAAGTGACTGCTTACTGTTTAAAAGCAAACTGTACTTTTGTGCTCCTTGCAATACCCTTCTGATGCTGGAACATGTTAAGCTGCTTCTTCCAGGATAACATATATAGGCTCCAAATAGTCATTTACCATTAGACAGCTTTATGCATCTGGACTTAACTTCTAACACTGTATGTAGAATTAGGAATACTTAAATGCTCTCCTTCAATTTATTAACAGATGTTAGTATCGGCATGCTTTGATCACATCTGCCCAACAGTAACGCTACTATATGTACTTCAAGCTCATAACCCATAATTGGAATACTTTATTTAAGAGTAAAATTTGTTTCCTGAAATTTGACAGAAAATTTTGCTCTCAGACAAATACCATCCAGTGCAGAGATGCTTACAGCACCTAGACTGGAATACAGGTAAAAGGGTTCATCAAAAGAAAATGCTGTGTGCTTTATTACATGAGTTCAGGTTTCTCTTAGCTGCTGTAATAACCATTTTTAATAAAAAAAACCAAGATATCACACTGGAGTTGAACAGCAGATGCTTAGATAAAATTATCATTGCTTACCTCTCTGAATGTTTTAACTTGTTCTGTCTTTCTAGGAAGGAACAAAGTGTGAAGTTTCCTGAAGACTTTTCAGTTAATCTTCCTAATCTCCTTAAATTTATTTTACATCACTCAAGTCTTTCTTCATCAGAGCCCTGTACCAAAGAATGCCTACATAAAGAGACAGTTCTACAGCAAGGACACATCTCCCACTTAGAGAGGGAAATTCAGAAGTTAAGATCAGAAATCAGTGCACTTCATCAGGCCCATGACCAGCTTGAAGCACAGCTTTCTGAAGCTAGGAGAGAGGAACATAGACTACAGCAGCAAAAACACACACTGGAAAAGCAGTACAAGAATCTGCAGCTCCACAGTGAGCAGTTACAGGCCACATATGACCAGAAGAATCAAGAATTATTAGAAATGGCAGAAAAGCTTCAAGAATTAGCTGATGCATCAGAAAACCTCCTTAAAGAGAATACTTTACTGAGAATCTTGGTGGCATCAAGGGAAGGAAAGCTACAGAGCAAAGATGAAATTAAAGAATCCCTTCAGTCAGAGCAAACACTTTCTGAAGATAATGATGTATCAGTTTCAACAGCTACTGCCACATTAGAGGAAAAAAGGATTGATAATATTGACACCGTAGAGACAGAGCACAATAGTGGAAACAGGACAGAATGATTGCTTATACAAAGTCAAATGATGCAGTATTGGGTAGGTATTTATGCAAATTTTATTGAAATTCATTGTAAATAAAGACTTCTTCCCCCACATGATCTAGAAAAAGAAAAATCAAATGGAATATTTTTGTATACTTGAACAACTTAGTAGATACCCATATCTAAAGAGAAGAGGAGAATGGAAAACACTTTCTGCACTTTATTATTGCACTAACTTCCAAACACCTATCCATTTAAATTAAAGATGCTGATTTTTAAGGGCAACAGTGTGAAGCACCTCTGACTAAGGACCAGTTATTTTTTACTGGCTTTCTCTTACAGCTGCTGGAAGAGAAATTAGACCTTTGATTTATACTTTTCCATAATTTCTGAAGTTTGCCCTTTACACTGCATTCTCTTTGCTGAATTAAAATAGAGATACTTCATCTGTGTAATCAGTAAACTTGAATGGACAAAGTCATTTTGCTACAACTATTCTGTTCTAGGACTTCACCACTTTGTATCACTTTTGTATACCAGTTATCTGACTGTCTTGAAACCTGCAAGAGCCATGTGTGAACTGGTCTCTACTAGAAACTAAAGAAAGGCTTACTGAACTAGTCCTTTTCTCCTTGATTTGCAAAAGGTCTAGAATGCAGCAGTTTAAGTGTATGGGTCTGCCTATACATGCAAGTCTCACGAGACTAGTATCTTAAAAAAAAAAAAAGCATGTACTAGTGTAAGTGTAGCCCTCTATCAACTGTACCCCATATTGTACTCAAGAGGTAACAGCAGGAGCTTTTTCCTACTGACAGCATTAGTTTTGCTTCAAATTACCGCCTTCAATTTAAAAAAAAAAAGGCAAATGTAGAACTAAAATGCAAATCAACATTTACTGTAGAAGAAACAGAGAAGACTTTTTGCCTAGGCCATTATTGTCTTGCATATAGTTACAATTCTCAAGTACACTTGCTACGCCTATATTACTTAGTTATTCTGTATATACAGGTACAAGAAGCAAGTCTAATGCTTCCTACAGAGCTGAAGAACTTGGACTTCATTATTTGTAACTTATCTCAGGGAAAAGACTTACAGTAGCTTTTTTTTTTCCCTCCTAGGCAATTAAGCATTTAAAAATTTCAGTAGGCAAAGGAAGCTATGTATAAAGTAATAGAAGACAGGTCAGTGGCCTCAAAGCATGTATGCCCACCCTAAGAGTTTTAGAATATGTAAGCTGCCATTGGTGGCTCAGTGTTGTTCCTTCTCCTCCCCTTTCTGCCCCCTCTCCTCCCCCCAAACCTTTGAGGTCCAGAACTCCCAGTTTAACACATCTTTTTACAGTTCCTATACCTGAACTATATCACAGAGCCAGAAATGGAAGGGATGTCCTTATTTGAAAGGACTTCACCATTGCTAGCTAAAAACTTTTACAAACTGACCAGCAATCTCCCTTCCCCATATCAACATTTGTTTTTGTAGGAAAGACTGAAACTTATCTTGTAGTAGTACAGTTAAATCAAGATAATTATCTACAAGATACATTAACTGAATTCTATAGTTGACTGTTTGTCTGTAGGCTAAAATGGCTTTTTACAACAGGCTGTTCACATATACCCTAACTGCTAAGTACACAAACAGGGGTTCTAGGAAAAATTCATATTAGTTGCACTTACACCAGTTTTAGTAAGTAACCACTTCTGCAGTTTCAGCATGCAGACCTACAGAAGAGAAGAGCCTGCTCTACTGCCATTTCAAACTCCTGGAAACCTTCTGGACCACCTCTGAGGGTTCAGTATCCATCATTAGTTCCCAGCTTGGAATCCATCAAAATGGCAGTTTCCTTGCAGTAGCTACATAGTTAGAGAACTCAGCTGTAGCAGCCAAAAGCTTAACCTACCTAGCTGCAACTAAAGGAAATCACTTCCTTTCTTGTAGCTCCTGCATTTCCTCCCTCACCATGTTACTGAAGGCTTATACATTCTTTGCAAAGAAAGTATTCTGTGTCAGTCCAATAAACTGTTAAGAGTAGGAGTTTTGAATTTATGGCTGCACACTCAAGTTAGTAGCAAAGCAAGCTTGAACTGCAGATCTGGTTCTGAAGGTCTGGAATCCCATCTACAGTTGTCGTTCAGGACTCCCCTTGTGTGGTATGTACAGTTGCATCATATTATTTGCATATGCTGTGGAACACAAAGCAAAAAGCTTCTGGCAGCCTATTTACAGTTCACAGTTGTAAAGTAGTTCACATTACAGTAGTAGCTCCATCAAAATAGGCTCAGCTAAACATTCAAGTAACAAAAAACACTAGTAGTCTCTTCACACCAATATATCCCTGCGTCCATTGCCGGCAATGGACATTATGCCAGGTGAGTCAGCTCCTGTCAGAGGAATTAGGATACACAGCTGATGCAAAGTGCAACTTCTCAGTGCATGCAGTTGCAAAAAAAGCTTATTTTGTCCTCAGAGTGTCTTCTGATGAGTAGTATACATGTGACCAGGTTCTTCACAGTATAGGGATTCTTCTGCTGGTTATGCACATCATGAGCAGAGTCCATATACATGTGTTGCTCCAAGTTAGCTATGTACTTCTGTGCCATTTGGAGTTAGCTTAGCTTTCCTCTCTACACAAGGTCCTTTAGCAGAGTACTGCACCAGAAGAAAGGGCTCTTTGGTTTCTCCTTCACCCACAATACTTTCCTCATCTTCAGACTGGCTGATCCTTTGTAGACGCAGGTAACACCAGCAGCCCAGTATCAAGGCACCAAGAGCTGCAATAGCAATCAAAATAACAATAACAGTCACCACTCCAGTGGTGGGGCTATGATCCATAATAGACATGGTCAGTATTTCAGATTGTCCCACTTCAAGGAGATTCTTCTGTCCTCACTATGAGGCTTGCTGCATCTTCAAACTCCTGCAGTGCAAAAAATAGAGACTTAATGAAGTTGTGCAGTTCTACCATATTCAGCAACACTGTATTCATGGTTGGTATCCTTCACAATGGCACGTGACCCTCTTGCATTCAGTGCTTTGAGCTTCTCACACTCTACAGTTCTTACTCATTTTAAGCTATTTCTTCAAACTGCCTTTGAAGATGGCAGGTTTCTACATCAAACTAAAGCAAATGAAAGCTAAACTTACTTCAACTCTTGACATGCTTGTCAAGATAGCATGTGGTCAGCCTGCTAAGTTAACAATTTTTACTAAGAGACAGAAGATGAGTCAAGACACAAACACATAATAGACTATATGGAAGTTAGTTACACAGTTTAGTATAGAGAGATTTAAGGCAAGTGCCAAATCATAGGTGAGCTCTCAAATCCACAAGGTAGCAATTCAGCTACCTTTAGTTTTCCTAAAGGAATCCTACAGAAACAGTACATTTGAGAGTCAGAAGTCTAGCCCTTTTTAAAATTTTAATTTACAAACATCCTTCCTACATACTAACAGTTCCAGGATTGGTAGGCTAATTGCAAAGGTAATTGCTACACTAATGCATTACTATAAGCCTGTCCGTAACACTGGTCTGTTTAGAAAGGTTGACTACACAGTTATTAATTGGTTGTCCACTGAGCTGATAAAAACAACAGATGTTGCTTCATAATAATTTTTCGTAAGAAGCAGGTAGAGCTAGATTTATTGAAGACTAACAAAACACCAAGGGAAGATCATTATTTTAACATGCTGCTCCTCTTAGTGGCTTTCAAACCACAAGAGCAAGGTAGTGTGTTAGGACTGCAGCTGAAATAGGAACAGAAGCAGCAGGCAGAAAAATGGGTAAGAGGAGAAGCTGCAAGACTTGCTAAGTCTGCTGCAGAGTTTTGGCAGGACAAAAAATATAGACTGACTTTTGCTACTTGTACTTCCAAATTCACAATACTATTTAAGGGGTCATGTGAGCCTTGCCTTAAATTTCAAAGTTATTGTTTACAAAGCTGGTAGCTTTACATTCCTCCACTTCAACTGGGCCATAAGACAAAGTCTTCCCTTCCTACTACCCTAGCTCTTTAACAAGACAGAAACTCATGGAAGACTTTAGTAGAGACCAGAGCCAGTCCTACCCAGGAACTCTGTACTGCTGTAGGAGTCTGGTTAGGGCTCAATACTACAATTTCAGGTACAACAGAGAGTCTGTAGTGGTTCTAAGGTCACCTGCAAGTGCAGAACAATGTGTGCATTTCAGCTGCCATGTAGCCACTGACTGGCAATGGATTAACAGGAATATCTTCTGGCTGCTGTAAGGGCAAGTCTATCGAGGGCCACATGCCATTCCAGGAAAGGCTCTTCCTCACCATCCTTGTTGCAGTCTCAGCTGCAACAGCAGCATCTTCATACAAACCCCTCGGGAGAAGTCAGTCTTAACCGACCTTGAGCCAGAAGCATTAGGTTGTTGTGTTATCCGCTGCACTTGAATTCTCATCAGCATTTCAACATGAAAGAGTCAAGGCAGTTACAGTGCAGTGTCTTCACCAACAGAACTCAAGTTAGAGACTAAGTTTATTCCCTGACATCTCATGGAATGGCAGATGCATGCACACTGCCACACAGCCATTTCAGCAAGGACACATCGACTAAAGAGAGGTTCAGCATGAGTGTCACTAGGGTCCAGTGTCACATAACTAACTTGCACACTGGCTACATTTCCAGCCCCGTAAACTACAGCAAGCAATAGCTTGTAGTGTACCAACCAAGTTCCTGCAGACCCAAGTTTTGCCCAAGTAACGAAAACAAAACAAGTAACACCACACACCCTCAGCAGAGATGTGCCCACTGCAGCAAGAGATGTGTACAATTTTTGTCATGATCATCTTGGTTCTGTAATGCTTATTCAACACACAGTGATCAGCTGAGGGTGATTAAGAGTGACTTTCATGTAGTTCATTTTCCTCAGGGCATGTCTGAACTGCAGCACTGTTTGATCTAGCCACAACAGTACAGCATCAGCATAAAAGATGGTTTACCTTGCCTCTCATGCAGGCACTGCATGTCCACATTAAGCCCTCTTCTGCAGCTTGCACAATTGCTAGCAGCAGTGACAACGTACTAGCACTCTTTCTCTACAGCAGTTTGGTGCTGCACATAGCCTTACATTAGAATTAAACAATGCAATGGTCTCGGTTTGATCTGGAAAACACAGGCAGGTCTGCAAGTTCCTGTTTGAGGGAGAAATGGGGCTCTTTAAGGGTGCGGACCTCTGTCTTGAGACAAGGCTTTCTCTCATCAGGTTATACACTGGGCTCTTGCCATTCCCATTTCTTCTGGGATCCTGCAGAGTACAGCTGGACCAGGACGTCCACTGTTTGGGAAGGTGCTTTTTCTGAACAAAGCGTGCACAGGAGCAGTTCAGAGGAGTTATGAGAGGTAGGCATTTATTGCTGTCCTTGTGGGAAGAGCTGTATAGTACTTTCTTATTTACTGTTCTTGGCCACTTCTGTTTAGCACCACAATTCCTGCTTAATAACACTGCTACTGCTTGCTTGAAGTTGTGAAGCAATTTAACCCCTACATCCACCTTTCGGAAAAATCCTGATGTTAAACTATACAAAGATCAGACCCAAGTCTTCATCAGTCTTATTTCTCAGCAGGCACTGGGAAGAACCTTGCAGGCCCACATGCACTCCAAGAGTGGGTGACTTCAGTCACTGGCAACTCCCACACAGCTGATGCTTCTCAAATATATAAAGTTCTACAGCAGATGCCAGTCAGGAACATAAGTAGAGAGTTTCAAGGTGCAAAGTTGGCCAGGAAGAACATTCTGATTACTTTGGGTACAATAGCTTTGTTTCTTTATCCTCTGGTCTAGCACATCAACTCAGCTTAGTCATGACAGCTCCTTCTAGAATATGAATCCTTTACAAAAAGACAGATTTAACAGCTGGGAGATCATCTTTTCTTGAAGTCTTGCTCCTAAGTTTACACACAATGAAGAATATTATCAGACTTATCCTTCCAGTCTAAGGGGTCATTTGTATTTATTGTCACCAACTAACTAGAACAGCTCTTAAGACAACTGAGATGTTAACAGAAGTAGATATAAACAGACCAGAAAGTTGCAGGACCTGTCCTTGAGGCAGGATGTTTTACATGAATGTTCACTCGGTTTACACTAGAAAGTTAATTCTAGCCCAGTTAGGCTCCCCTGTGTCTCAAGTGATTTTGCTTTGATATGGCAAGGTAGAAAGTGTTAGAGATGGAGAACTAGGACCTCCAGGATGCACGAGACAAATTTGGACTGGAAGTTGTTTAATAAGGGTAAATAAGAGTGCAAAACAGCAACCTACAGATTCCTCTTAAAGATCTTTCTTGGCCAAATCCATAGGTTTTTACCTTTAAAATTCTGAATGCTGTATTTGATTAAAAATTCAAAGGGTCTGCATCAGTTTGATCTCTGGGACAGAAAAGAGCACTACTTCCTCTGGATGCACTGCCCAGTAAATTCCCTTTCTCTAGGCTCAGAAACAAGTGTGATCTCACAGCAACACTGTCAAGGTAATCAGTTTGCATCAAGAAGCCCTTTCTAGCTTCTATTTGGAAAGCGCCTCACATCTTTGCACCATACCATAGTTAATGCTAAGAGTTGTAGGAGAAAACAAGCCTACATATCTTTGGAAAGATTCCACAGACATCCCCCTTAGGGAAAGGACAACTAGACAGAATTCAAGGTCACTTTCTCAAAGCACTTCAACCCCACTTCTCAATGAGATAAATGTAAAGTATAGAAGTCATTCCTTCTGCAGCCATATCCTCTTCTCACTCAAGGAGTCTGGAGCCAGCACCCTCTATAAAGTCAGGTATTAAGCATCTGTACAAATTTACAGTGGCACAACCAGCTAGTTAATGGTGCATGGTAGTAACTGGGATGGTAGCACTGTTACTTTATTAGCTTTGGATAGTTTTGTTACAAACACCTGCAGTGTTCTAGCACCAAAAGCTACAGTGTTGTCACTAACTCATGCTGCTATTTTTCTGGCTTTAGGTCACTGTATAACTAGAGCTAAAGCTCTCCTGCAGCCTTAATTCTGTCCTTTGCACAGTACATTTACACATAACTGTATTAGTAAGAACTACCAGAGAGACCTTTGGTTTCTGTGTTGTTTTCTACACGCAGAACTCCAACCTCACTACTCTTTCCACCAGCAACTGATTGAAATCAAGATTAAGCTGTCTTCACAGTCCACTTCTTGATGGGAGAAATACTGCATTCTGTAGATCCCCTTAAATTGATCTAAATGAGATTATAATCTAGCTTTCAGACTCACTTTTCCCTTAAAGCATACCTGAGCTAAAAAAAGCCCATGAGCATACCAGGAGAAGCACTGACTTTATTTATCACTTTTACTGCAAGATATCAAAAGCTGTAAATTCCTGATCTTCAAAGGGATTGCTAACACCATCCATATATACTTGGTGGCGCTTCTAGTGCTATGTGCCTTCCCACCACACTTGCTATCAAAGCATCTAAGCATATTTACTCATTAGCAAGATTAGTCAGATTCACCAGTGGGAACTGCAAATAACCTGTCTCAGTTCTTACAGCAATCAAGCAGTGAAAACATCAGCTATAAACTAGTTCTCCATAAATAACAGCTTCTTTTCTTTTTAGCCCAATAACAGCTTCTATACAGAACTTAAAAAAATTAAGTTGTTTTTGGTTTGGGGTTTTTTGTTGGTGTGGTTTGTTTTGTTTTTTTTTTTTTTTTTTTTAATCTGATTCAGAAGCTATAAGTAAAGGACAAACAAAAAGGCAGTTTAAATTGCAGAAGGCTGCTAGGGGACAAATTCAATGCAAGGCTGGCATTAGTTTCTAAACCAAGTTTTTAATGATTACAGGCATTCTGCTGCTAAGCTCGCTATCGTTAATGCCTGCAGGCATGTTTCTGAAAAGAAATACTGCTACTATAGGTGCCAAAGCTGTATGAACAGGCTTAAAAGCAAATCTACTATAGTTCACCCAAATATACCAAAGTCCTCAAGCAGTTATGTTTAAGGTGCAAGTGTTAAGTCTTCAGGCTTTTTGGGTGAAGGTAGGAGGTATACCTTCTATTACAGTATTTCACCTAAAGTAAGTTGAATGGGGCAGGGCAAAGGAAATGAGAGTAAAACTACCAAAGGACTTCAGTTTAAAAAGATTTAGTAATGACTGCTTAGTTAAAAAGCCTCCATGTTAAGACCTTTAAAATGCAAAGTAACAGCAGCTTGCACTACATGCTACTAACTGAGGAAAAGAAAAAGCTTTTTCCTGTATGTGCCAGTAAGGTTACTTTTGAGGAATGCTGCATACTCTTCACAAGAGCATCCTTATTACCAATGAAAGATGAGGGGAAAACCCGCTGGGGAAAAATCAGAGCTGTAATTCTACCACTGGCACACAAGTGCATACAGCACTCACATTACCCAGCCATAGAGAATTAGGCCTTTACAATATAGGAGTTCTCAGGCTTCACCACTTCCAAAAAAAGTAGGATCACTGTTGTTCTTAATTAACTCCAGTTAATGCCACCTCTTTCTGATAAAGCCAAATTATCTTGCACAAACTGGGGCTTGGCCAGAGGCTATTTTAGAAGCAGGGAGGTGTTTAGTAGAAGCCTTCAATGCGAATCTTCTCCCAACCCTTATTATACTTGTGATAAGGAACAGAAGAGCAGGGACGGCAGCTAAAAAAGGCTTTTCTGTGGCTATTTAGTTAGGGACAGTCTTCCAACAACTTAGCATTCAAGCAACTGTTAGAAACACAAGAACAAAAACCAATACCGAACAGCACTGACTGGTAGCAGTTAGTTTCTGCATGAGGTGTAGTAGTACCTTATGCTTAATCAGGAACCACTTTCAGAGCTTTACGCCAAGCTAAATCACACAGAAGTTATTATTTTACAGAAGACAGTAAGATGAAGAGAAGGGAACAGCAGTCTAGGAAGTTTCCCAGACACAGTGACACAAATTCAAGAATAGGCAGACCTTCTCAGTAGCACAGCAAGTAGAATAGGTTTACACTGTAACTGCCCATCAGGCAAGTCAGCCAGTTTATGCAGAACCAGAATCAGGTTTCTAGTGTTAAGAGCATGTTTGCTTCAGAGGCAATCACATGGCTGGCAAAGCATTTGTCACACTCTAGATTTGTATTTGTCAGTGTCACATCTACATGAAGCTCTAATGAGAGGTCTGTCCTGATAACATAACAAGGTCACTTCTGACATTCTCGTATCAGAAGTAACATGCCATGTCTATCCTGTGGCATAGCTTAATTCTTGATATATTAGAAAAATTGTTGAGACAGCAACATTAAGCTTACTGATAAAAAAAAAAAACTTTTTCTATTTACACATTCAAGGTAGTTCTCCAGATGTGTGGTTCGTGGTTTTTTAATGGCGTGGTCTAACAGCAGCTAGATAGCACCCATACATTTCTGATATTCAAGCAGATTTTATACTCGGCTCAAATCTTCAGACTCCAAGTACCCCAGAAGTCTGTCACATACCTGTACCGGGTAGCTCAAGAGCTCAGGCAAGGAACTCTCTACTCAGTTTCCAAATCACCTTATTAGAAAAGTGAAGGTCACACTGGTTTTGGATCTTGTCTGGCAAGTCTTCCTCCTCGCTCCTCCCCTGTGGAGAGGGATTACATTGGTCTCTAGATGCTCCGCATCCCGAGTCCCTGTGGCTCTTGGCTTTCCAGAGTTACGTAACCATGCCTAACCATTAGCTTCTGGCACAGGCAGTCTGGGAAAGAAGACCCGATGCTGTTTCGCCTACCTGCTAATCAAGACAAGAGCCTCACAAGTTGTTCCGAGTTCCTTAGGTCTATCCAAAAGCAACATCTACTGACACATGTCTACACCTGCGTTCACCTCAGGAAGAGGAAGAGGGCGAGGCAGCACGGCACACGGCGGACGCTCGGAGGGAGGAACCAGAGTCGCTTCGAACAACTCGCGCTACCGTCCGCTCCCAGGACCCTCGACGTAGCGGTCAGCTCGGACTTAACGCTGCAGCACGTACCCACCTCTCGCCGCTTACGCTTGGCGGGGACGAGCCGCTCCGGCCGGTTGGAGCCCGCCTGGCAGCGGGCGCGGCCGGCGCCCCCCCCGAGCTGCGGCCGACAACCGCGTGCCCGCAGCACGGCGGCGGCAACCGCGCCGAGAGAAGGG
>JAVJGG010000061.1:8045197-8059266 GCA_035590195.1 Aviceda cuculoides | reverse complement strand
AGCAGTAATGAAAACATCCCTGTGTTATCAACATTGTTTTCAGCACAAATCCAAAACACAGCCCTGTACTAGCTACTGTGAAGAAAATTAACTCTATCCCAGCCAAAACCAGCACAGTCACGCACACTTTTCTAGGGAGTAAAAGTAATTTTTCCTTACATTAACACAGTGTCCACAATAAGCATGTGAAAATCCTAAGTGCATTGTCCCTTTCCGTTCTCATTCATTCAAAAGCTAAATGTGGCCTAGTACCCAGATGGATGTCTCACCTCCCCTGGTCACTCTTGAAGATGTCCAGACATGAGCCATCTTTTGCCTGGAAGCTATACAGCCCCGCTCACACATTTTGGTGTCTCAGGAGGCCTTCCTAGGCCTCATGTAACTCTGGACTGCTCCTGAATTATATCTAGCTAGTTTGCAGCATTAGCAGAGAAGCTGTCTCATAGTGCAGACTGCCCTAAGCACACCATCTTGTAGTTTTGTTTAATCATAAATGCATGGTGGCATGAAATACCTGAGATACCACAGCCAATTAAGAACATTTTAGAAAAGTCATTGTTTAATGCAAAATGAATGTTTTATTTAACCTTTGGATCTAATGAGTGTAGCACAGCATCAGTTTCTATTGTCTTTATGCGTCAGCCACCATAGAAGAGATGATAAAATACTACTGAACACATCCTTAAATGTTCAGAATCTTTTTTGAAAGGAAGTAGAAGACCAAGCACTGAGACTGAGTTATTTTCACTGTTAGTAACTAATGGTCTGGATTGTCTGGCGAAGCAATATTGGCCATGGCAGTAAATTATCTTTCTGTCAAGTGAGCAGATGCAGAGGTAGCCTTTGGACAAGTACTTTAATAAGATATCTAAATCCCATTTAGATATTTGAATCTCTATGGAGATGCCTGTTTTACTTATGTAACCATGGATATGGACTCCACTGTATATGAGTGTCCTAATCCACTTCAGTGAGAAGGGTCATGCCCTTCTGTACAAAAAGGGTGAATGCAATTACAGCAGAGCTGACTGGTAAAAGCCATCCAGTAATAGTACAGCCTTAAGAGAAGACCAGCAATCTCTTTGGGCATAATTTGAAAACTTTTTTGCCTTTGAGAAACTTTTCACAGTGATTTTGTATCTCATATTTAGTAAATTGCACAGAGAACAAAGCGGGTTCATTCACATCAGTTTCTTATCTTTCAAATGGGCTGCCTGCTCTGCACAGGCTTAGAGCAATGGGAAATTTCCAGTCTGCTGTGGACAAAGTACAGGGCTGTTAATCCTTCAGAATTGCTTAAAAGCTTCTCTTACTTTGCCACCTTCACCTGTCCCCGGTTAATGCTCAGGGCTTATAGCAGGGGAAGACACTAGGGACCTCTGATCCTCAGAGCTGGGGAGTGGAAGGAACCCACTTCATACTTTACCAGGAGCTTGTGAAGCATAGTGGCACATTCACTTAAAGCAATCAAGTAACATGCTCCTCAGCTGTGCTTATAAACTTATATAAACAGTTTTTACAATTTTCTGAATTTTATACCAACATTTAAAGCATAGCCTCTTGCTTTGATGTTTTCATGTCACAGCACTCAGCATTTTAAACCATTACATATACTTATTGACTTCACTGGGAATTATCTGCAGAAGAATTCTGGGGTCAGTTGTAATCATTGTCACAGCTATCTGGATCTCTGCTGGAGCTACTCTGACCCTTAGCATAGTTTCCAACAATGTTGATTTTAAGCGTTACTAATTATAGAGATTCCTTGGTTTCTCTTCAGGGACTATACCATTGTCAGAGAAATTCATGATCAGATTAAGATTTGCCTGTATTTTATTTTGTTAGAGAGAAATTGTTTCCATTGTTGCAAGTTCACATCACACTCTCCTTGTCTTTCAACAGCTCTCAGATAGATGATGTGGCTGTTTTAAATGTACCTCTTTTTGGAGTTTCCTTCTGTCAGGTACACCCTGTGTCCTCTAAGTGTATTCTTTGTATATCCATTAACATTTTGAATGGTTACTGTCAATATTTGTTCCTTTATTTAGGGTCATATGTTGCTTCTGAAATGGTAACTAGTAAAATAAAACATGTGGTTCCTCCATTCCCACTTGGAAAGAACACAAATATGCAACAGATACATATTACACCTATAATACCTGTTCAATTTTCTGTTGTTTTGCAGCACTCCTTGCTGCAAAATGTGTTCAATAATCATCTTTGCACCCTAGAAATTGTATCAGGGAAACAGACTGGTCCCCACAGAACATTTTCTTACCTGTGTTTTAACTGTTCCTTAGAAATAGCTGTTTTGCAAGTCTATAGAGGGATTGTTAAAGAGGACGAAATACCACTATCTCTATTCAAGGTCATATAAGTAACAACTTTCACCTTTACTTACAGGTCCACTGAAGAGCACATATCACAGAGAAAAGGGGACCAAGCTGAATCTCTCCAGCAGCTTGGGCAGGTAAGTTTTATCTTTTCTTATTTCACCTGAAAGAAGGGAATGAGAAATTAGTAATCCAGCTCTGTGCATGAAGAGGAATGAAGTATATAAAGGGTCTGTCCAGGTCAAAGTTTAATTTTTAAAAGTTTTATAAAACCCTCAGGGTAATACTAAAGCAAGACTTGCTACCTCTACCAGAGTGTGCTGTACATGCCCTAGAAGCTTTTCTTGCATTCTGCTGTGGAACCCTACCAGCTTCCCATAGCCTTGTTACTTAAGAAAGCATCTGGTGTTTTTTGTACTCAGTCATGGATGAAGCTGAGACCTCCACAGTTCCAACTGTTGGCTGAAAGTTTGAGGTTGTTTTTCACCTTTCAGATGTTTGACATGCAACATATTGGTTGACCTCTTTAGTATATTAGAAAGTTTGCTTATGTTTGCTTGCTGTATCATGTCCACTAAACTTGGGGCATATTTTTCATGCCTGCAAAGCTAAAGCTACTGGATGACATGATGTCATTGCAGCTTTAGTGTGTTAGATATCAAGTGGGTAAACTCTGAGGCCCAAGGCTGAGTATTTGTCCATAGCGAAGGAAACTAATTTCCAGTTTTCTAGGAAAGAAAGAAGGATAATGAAATTATCAGAGGTTCCACTAATACCACTATTTTAATGTTCCATCGCTTTCAGAAAATGCGGTGTGTTTGCTCTGCAGTGATGAGAGAATGAAGGCAATTGATACTCTGAGAATACGGGAATAAGCATGATGTTTTATTTTGAAGTGTTCGGCGGTCATTACAAAGTAACATCACTGGTTATCCTGTGCAGTTCTGAATATCAATTTGCAATTATACGTATATATTCCTGTGTCCATGCTGCACCTTACACTCATTTTGCTATGACTCACAAAGTGTAAAAGCACTTTTAAGATTAGTGTGAGAGTAGACTTACTGTATATCTGAGTAGTAGAATCAAATCACTTCAGCATTAATGCCACCTTCAGGAATATCCACCTTATGTATTTAAAAGAAAACCCTCAAAAGATGGTTCTTATGTGACAGCAGTAATGGCAATGATGAATTCTCTTATTCTGATTAGTGCTGTAAATGGTACTTCATGATGATAGACTGTGGATCCAGGCCAGGAAAAAAGGATTGTTTAAAACCCATTTGAGCATAAGCTTAGCTTCAGGCTTCCAAAGGGTGAAGCCCTTTTTGGCATAGAACCTAACTTGGGACAAGAGGTATTTCTGCTTGCATGCCTTGCCTTCTGTCTTGAAAGAGCAGTTTTTATATGTAATTACACAGATGATAATTAGAAAGGTGAAAACAGTGGTATACATCATATTGACACAGAAAAGTCTCATCTTTATTTTGCTGCAACACAGCTATCTCCTATTCACTTTTACTGCTTCAAAATATGCAAAAAGAGAAATTTCTTGTCTTTTGCTGTGTTGAAACACCTTTATCCCATGCTTTGGAGGCTGGTTTTGTATTTGAAGGCTGATGAGCAAAGTACAAGGCATTTCCTTTCTGCAGCAGTTGTTTATAAAGCTTTATGCCAGAGTTATGAAGTCTACTGAGAAAAGGCACCTGATGATAGTGACACCATCTCAGGCTCACTCAGTGTATCTGGGTGCATACAGACAGTTTCCCATCCTTCCAGGTTAGTACTTTGAATCCAACAGTTATTTTAAAACACGTTATTTTAAACATGACACCATACAGGTTTTAGCAAAATCAAATGTTGCTTTGTAATTACACTGCAAGAACTGTCTGTAGTAGACACGAGAGGTGGCAGTTTCCTAGTCAAAAGATCTGGCAGTGTAATAAACTTCGCTTCACAGGAACAGTGTTTGCTTGGAACTATAGGTAACTGTGTTACGCTGAAAAATAGATTCCTTGATATACGTTTGGAAACCACATTTGGTAGAGTTGTTCAGCATTTCCTTCAATTTAACTTTACCACAAAGAGATATGCAACAAAGCTATTCCCTATTCCAAGACTGGAAGCAGAGCCAAAAAGTTTTTATTTTAGTTCTTTCTCTCATCCATGGAAAAAGACCACGTATTTTATGTTCCTGTATGCATCAGCCTTTTCCCCTTCTTGATGAACCTAGCACACTCCTATTTCCTTCTGTCATCAGTAGTGTGGCCCAGAATATGCTTTTACTTTGGCAAAGTCTTTTTTTGTAAGACAAACAGTCTGCAATCAGCTCCTGATTAGTTTCTTAGTATGAAACTGAAGGACTACCAAATAGGTACGATTAGATCAGCAAGAGCTGAGCCTCCTTCAGAGCCTGCAGGTACTGCAGAGGATCAGGGACCAAAATTTAAAAATTGTCTTAAAAAATGACATTGCTAACCGTTAAGTGTGTGGCTGGCTTGTTTTTTTTTTTTCATTTTTTTATGAAGAAACATTTCGTGATAAATGGGGTGATTGAGCTACTTCCTGGAACAGATGACCACATGAACTACTATAGAGTAGTATGGAAATATGTAAAGAGAAAGGACATTATCCTCCTTTGACTAGATAATATTAACATCATGGTGGATTTATCAGGATTGTAAAATCAGTAAATGTGACACATCCCCCAGCCCACCCCTTCCCCAAGAAATCGAAATACATTTTTTTCTGCTTTTGCTTCTTAATCATTTGGGCCTAACTTTAATCTATTCATTCCTTTCTCTTTAAAGCTTGCAAAGGCTTACAGTACTTCTGAACTTCAGGCTTTCTGTTCCTCCTTTTCTCTGCAGAGATTTCCCAGAGGATCTTCCTGAAAGGTTTCTTTGTTATGTTCTTCCTATCCCCACCCTTTCCAGAAGAGAACCAGGTGTATAGGTTTAAAAAAGTATTCATCTGTTCAAATAATTACAGTTCTAACAACCAAAATGATTTGGCTGTAAAACTCTTCCATTTTCATTCTGCCTGTTTCATTTTTGTTTATTGATTTATTTCTGAAGTTACACCTCTTCCAGCTCTCCAGACCACCATAGACTCCCCTAGGAAAATTTCTAAGTAATACCACAATGTCTTATACAAAAAAACAAAAAACCCAAACCACAAACCCTAAAGGAAATTACTTGTATTTAAAAAAACAAACAAACAAAAAAACCAACAAACCCAAGCTGCACATTTTCCCACCTTTTCACTTACACAGTATAAAGAAGGCTTCAAGTTTTCTTTTCTTTTTATGAGTGAAAAGAGGAAGGAGAAAAGGAACAACAGATTCACATTTATAAGTGAATCCAGAAGAGGGGAGCAGCACAGGGAGAGCAGTTCTGAGGAGACATTTCTCCCTGAGTCCAAGGCCTCTAGACTATGGACCCCTAAATTTTACTGAGTATCTTCTTTCTTCCAGGTATTAAAAAATCCAATTGTAAAGAAGTCTGAGTGTATATGTATGACTCTTAGTAATAAGTCCTTGGCCAGTTTTGGCAGTACAGACAGATAAATACCCCATTCCGTATACTGGAACTGAAGCTTTTCTCTCTCAAGTTTACTCCTATAAGTGCATTTGATCAAATAAACAAAAGGTGGTTTTGAACATCTACCAGGTTTTTAGCCCTCTCCATGTTTACTGCTTCCCCTACTTGGGCCATATTTCTTGTCTGGTCTTCAAGACACATATTGAATGTGTTAGCTGGGGAAACACAAAGAAAATCTGTTTAGATTGCTAATTTGCATGTTTAAAACACATTTTTTACCTTTTCAGCATACAGAGTAAATTAAGCTATTTGGTCCATATGCTTCACAGTGTACTAGTGCTACATTCCCACAGAACTAGAAATTCAGATTGGAGTGATACTGTTTTGAGGCTGGGTAGTCAAGTGTTTAGTAACTTCTTGACAGTCTTACTAGATTTTATCACCATACTTCTGCTTTTTACAGCAAGTGCTTCCAGAAACAGTGTAAGTGCACTAATGCAAATCATAGTTTACACCAGTGTATTGCATTTATTGTGACAGATTGCCTTGCAGTGGAACATCTCTCCAGATGAAGCCTAGTTTGAACCTTCCCTACTGTAGCAAAGAGAAAAAGAAATCCCTTGTTATCTCAACATTTGTGCCAACTTGCCTTATTTTGCTTTGAATTTTAGGAGCACTCCTGAAACCACATCACAGTAAACAGTTCAAACTGCAAGTGTCAGCCATTACAGAAAACACTATACAGCTGATACCTACAAAGAATAGAAATCTAATGAAAACATTTGCTGCTGCACTTAATGATTACAACTGCCTGATGTTAGTAGAGAAGCTAGAGGTGATTTAGAGACAAAATGGTTTTTGAGTGATGTAAACAGGGAAGGTGGAAATGATCTGGAAACTTAAACCTTAATGGACAGATTGATTCAGACAGTTCCATCTAGTCCCTTGATAACTCTGGACACCATTTTTTTTCGCAAGTTTCCTGGTAAATTTTGCCTGGACATTATTGTTTACTCCTCTGGGATCGTGGAACACAACCCACAATCTATGAAACCCAGGACAGGAATAGTGCATCAGAACAATCAGAACATTCATCACAGGCAATATTTAATACATGAAGTAGCTATTTTATCTATTGGTAGGGAAGACTATTACATATAGCAGTCTGATTATGAGTGGTTTATTTGCAATTAAGATCTTCAGTTTAATTTCCTGAATACCAGCAATTACTCACTTTACTAGAAGCTGAGCCATAAGATGTTCTGATACTGTTTGTGCAAAGGCCTTCCTTCTCCTTTGCATTCGTGCAACTTAATCTATCTGTAACTCTCCCCTCTTCCTTTTACTTCCATTGTTTCAAGTCCCAAGTAAAGACATTTTTATCTCCTTTCTAGGATTAGGTGTACTCTCCCTCTGAAAATCTGCAGCTGGACATAATTTGAACTGATTCTGCTCTGCAGTAACTGCATTATGCTATGTCAAATCCTAAATGTCAGACTATGTGACTTTTGCTACATTATAATTATTGGTAGTATTCTATGACCAGTTTAGACAGGGGTAGCAGGGCCTTAGAGGGTATTGAATGGAAGTGAGCTGTGGTAGATCGTGCACTGGTCACTGTGGGGAGGACCACAGCTCCTGAAGAGGGCCAGAAAGCTGCAAGGATACCCGAGTTCAAGCTGTGAATCTAGGGAGAGAGAGGTGCAGGACTGTAGTCACCAACATATGCAAATCCTTAGTGGAGAGGAGGTGTGAAGACAAAGAAATTCATGATGTTAACCCTGCATGGTGAGCAGTGCACAAGAAGTATACATTCGTGCTTGACTGTTTTGTAAGTAAAATTTTACATCCTTGTTTCATCAGTTAAGAAGTTTATTTGAGCAGTTTATTTGAGCCAACTCCCTCCAAGGTTTAGGGATTTGTGAGTG
The DNA here is from genome assembly GCA_035590195.1 of Aviceda cuculoides. Lineage (NCBI taxonomy): Eukaryota > Metazoa > Chordata > Aves > Accipitriformes > Accipitridae > Aviceda > Aviceda cuculoides. The sequence goes on along the minus strand of JAVJGG010000061.1, from coordinate 8,051,463 downwards.
CCTGTGATCCAAGCCTATAATCTGTGGGCAAGGAGCAGAACAGCCTTTTATCTAGTGACCTAGCTGTCTTGTTGACTCAGCTTTTAGAGAATTCTGTTTTTATAAATCTTTCTTTTGAGAAACGTGGGTTAAGTTGTATATGTCAAAAGTTCAGTGTAAATTTGATTTTTATGATGTTTTTGTTTGGAATAGCTCTAGTTTGGAAAATCCTTTATTGCAGCAGAATTAATGCACTGGTAAAGCTGTTTCCTACAAAACAGTTTACAGTAGCTGTCAGCATCAAATGTTTTCTAGGCACTACATTCGCCGCCTAGCAACCATGCTAGGGTAATCTTGCTGCAAGTCATCCATGTGTGCAGTCCTGTCAGATAAAGGGACTGTGCTGCAGGATTGCCCACCAGTCATTAGTCATTAATGACAAGATATCTTTCTTACAATACAAAGTGGCCTGCAGATTCCCCGGGGTGAATGCACAAGACTTCAAAACAGCATTGCGTTTTTCTGTAAAAGAAAACCTACACACTATTCCTTATGGTGACATCTTCAGTCAGCAGTTACTCCCTGGAAAGCAACTTTTATAGGAAATACTTGAGCTTTTTTCTTCCACTATATTTCAGAATTCCAAAACTGGAAGTGCATATTCGTTGAAGCTGACATTAATTGCTATAAGAAATCAGATCACTTTACTACATTGAAAAGTCTGTTATCCTTTAAATACAATGAAGGTATTTCTCTTATTCCTGTTCATTCCCTAGATGCTCTTGCACCCTGACTGAATACCTGCTCTCCATTTTAGACACCTCTGTGTCTCTTGTAGAGTCTCACCCCTACTAGACTTTCCTGTGAAGTTTCTCTGCTATTATTCATGATCGCAGGTATACTAATAATGGATAGTCTGGATAGCCTAGAAATCTTCAGAGTTAGACACCATAGTTGTTCCTCTGCTAGCAGGTGGCCTATGGCACTGGCTGAGTGCTAGCAAAGACAACATACGTAGTGGGGCTTGTAGGATATTGCAAGTTGAATAACAGAACATACGGTGAATGGTGCTGCTGGAGAGAGCAGTTATTTATGAATACAGGGCAATTCCTTTAATTCCTTTCAGCTTGTGAAGAATTAAAAACTCTATGGTGAGAATATTAGCAGGAAAAACAGAGAACAGGCAATCTGAAGGACAAGAAAAATGCTTAAAAAGCTAAAAGAGAATACAGAGTACTGGGAGACAGTGACAGTACCACCCCAGCAAGTTGTGCAGATTATCCCAAACATGATTGCCTCTTTCCATTTTACTCGTTGTTGGGGCATTGTAACTGTGGAAAAACAATGAATGTAGCTTCAGGTGGGATATAGGTTATCAGATAGAAAGTGATTCTGGAAACAGTCTTCTGGCATTAGGTGCACTTTTTTTTTACAGAAAAATCAGCAAAAATTGTAGGTATTCAAACATGAAAGGTGTTACTAAGGTGCAGTTTACATCTGTGAACAGTTATAACTGCAAACAGTTTTGCTTTATATAGTGTATGGTTTGGTTTCCCTTGGAACTTACTTATCAGATGTCTGGGTAGGGCTGCGACCAGTGTGATTACTTGTATCTCGTATCTCTGTTTTAAGTAGTAACAGGTTACTTCCGTTTGCTGGAGTGTCAATGTGTAGCCAGATAAGCTGCATGTCTGCATATATGGCTTAGATTGTATTAATAGCCTAAATCGCTTTTCAGTATTTTATTCAGATTACTAGTCATTACTCATGCCTGTATAGTAGTGCAGAGCACCTTCAGCCCATTGGTGTTCATGTGTATGTTTTAAAGATACATTTAAACAGGCTATAAATCTTGAATAATATAGAGGAAAAATTTAAATTAACAGCTTTGATGGAGTTGGTATTCCAGCTTCTCATGATGCAGACAGGCCTGAAATGCTTTTTCTGTGGTTCCTCTGGTACGTGACCCAGTCATGTATTTTCTGATTGTTTAACAGGGCGTTATTTACTAAATAGAAATCAACAGGTGTAGCTGGGGGATCTACAATGTGCTCAAATGGCTGATAGGAATGAAATGTAGATAGTGGGTCAAAACACTGGAGATTATGAGTGTGATCTCCAGACTAGCAGGCGGTACAGTTCAGAGGGTTGAAAAGCTTAAAAGAAGCTGTTGGGGAAATCCGTTATACAGCTCCTCAGCCATTCAAAGGCTATTCAGGTTTATTTAAAACAAAACCAAGAACTGTATTGGCTAGAGACACAAGGGAATCCAGTGGTTTTACCTTTAACTTGTGGCAGTTTAGACTCTGACAGCCAGTTCTAAAAAAGAATCAAATTGGAAGTGACATGAAAGATTATCACAGACCCAACACAGCACTTTAGACCAGGTTTCCAGCTAATTTCAAGACACTTGGAAAGCCTCCTAGACACAACTGATATCCTTCTTTTTGCAATGCTGGGCAGAAATGTAAACAGATCATTCTAGAGAGACCTGTTTCTTACTGCTGACTTAATACAAAAAAAGCCTTGTAAATGGAAATCTGACATCCAGAGTGTCACCTATAGACTTCTATAATGTAGATGTGCCAAGAATAGGAAGGTGTTTATTCTGTGATAGGAAGATCCAAGACAAGGCAGTTAGTGAGATGTCCCAGACACCAAGGTCTACTGAATCTCCATTACTCTCCTTTATGCTCAGACTCCTGATAGTTCCTTGTCTTCTGTAGTTAATTGCTTCATCTCATCTGTTGTGCTTATGGGGGTTTGGGAGTGCAGCAGTACCAGCCCTAGTCCTGTTATGTATGGTCAGGCCATATCAAGTGCTTCCAAATACTGCCTCTTACGGTTAGAATCAGCTCGTCTAGAAGAGGGTTCTCAAGAAAATGAAATGTGCAAACTCAACAGGTGTTGCTTTGTTTCAGTTCAGTCTTCTGTCAAAGGTATATCCTTAGCTAAAACTCACACCTTGTCAAAACTGGAGCCTGTGCAATAGAGCCACAAAATTTAACTGCCTCAAACTTTAGGTAGAACACGTCTGTTCCCATCTGTCCTGTGAAGCTGGGTACCAACTGGAGGAAAAGAGGGAACAGGGTGGCAAGTGAGGGAGAACAAGGGTCAGCCTTCCAGATCACCTGACTTACAGCAGAAGAATCATTCAGTTGCACCAACAGGAAAGATAAGTTCTCTGACCTTGTCATATTTTCTCAGAGCTACAATGTTCACTTAACAGCCTTTTCCTGCTTCAAGTTCCTTAATCCTGATGACTCCTATTTAACCTTGCAGAAAAATGACAGTCATTGCTCTTGAGCAGGGACTACTGCTCAGTATATATTGATATGTGTGCATTGCAACCTCTTCTGCATCTCATGTCACATTCAGACATACTCCATTTTATTGCTTAAAATCCAAGGAGATTACATTATGTGTCACACAAGCATGAGGTCTGAAGTAACTTTATAGTAAGAATTCCTAAGTCACTAGCTTTTCTCTGTGTCTTTCAACACATTTTCCATGACAAATTGATGAAATCAAAGTCTTCCAATACGTTACTTTAGACCTTAGTAAAACTAGCATGCAAGTCAGTCTTCTGGATGTTTTGTTTCTTTTGCATGCTGAATGGAAATACCTGAATAAGATGTTCATTTCTTACAATGTTCTCCACTCAGCTGCATATTTATTTACCTTAGGTAATCTGTTTTTAGTTGATGTTCCTGTAAACTATGTGAACATACAAAATCTCAGCTTCTTTATGCATTACTTTCCTGGTAGTTACAGTTTCCTGTACCTATTTTCTTTAAAAATCCATTTATAAAAGTATGGTTAAATATATTACCTAGTCATATGGGCAGAGTGCATTTGGCAGTTACTTGCTTTTAAATTGCTTTACCACATTACGGATAGCTGCTCTCTATGTTGGTATATCAACACTGTATTTCTATAAAACTATTCAAGGTTATCAATGCTTGTAATCATCAGTAGTCAGTCTTCTGCTACCAATGTTAAATAGATTAATATTGTTCTCTCTGTCTTGAGTGAGGCAAAGCTGCTATAGATGATAAAACCCAGATGGGTATGAGCTCACAGTTTTGAAGTTCCACCAATTGTGGGCCCAACTTGGTGTCTAGGACTGCATGCCAGAGATGCTGAATGCAACAGCAGAAACATATAAAAGTTGTGGGTATTCAGTGCTTCTGAAAAAAGTATATGGTACTAAGGGTTCTAGAAGTTCTAGAAGCCAGGCCTACTGTAGGTTTCCAACTTCCCCAGCAATACTTGAATATTTTTATATAAGCACATTGTACTAGAACACATAGGAAATCTGTACCAGATCTAGCAACAGAATCCAAATCTCCTGATTCCCATTTTCCCATAAATACACAGCATATTATTTCTCCTTTATTATTTGAACTGTAATTATGAGTCTTATGTGCTTTAGAACTGTGCATGCTTCTGAAATGCTGAGTTGTAGGGGATGAACAACTTAAGAAATATGGTAACGCTAGTGAATTGTTGATGAAGAAAATATGCTCAAAATCTATTCTAAATGTTCTTAGCCTAGCTAAGGTATTCCTGTAAGAGCAGCAGGCCCAAGCAAGCTTTTTGATTGACACTTAAGACAAAGAATTCAGCTTCAGCATTTGCCCCATCTTCATTTCTCAGTCTCAGGTAAAGATTTGTAGTAACCCATTAAGGGCTAAAAAAATGATGGTTTAATTTAGGAAAAGCTATAAACACCCTGGCAGCAATTTTTTTTCTTCTCTTCTCTTTTTGGTTAAGTGCCTTCTCCAACAGCTTTATCTACTCACTTTCTTATTGAGGAAATGAGGGCCAAAATCTCTCAGTGGTGCTGTTCTTAGCAGCTTTCAGCTCTTCCCATCATTTTGGAAATTTAGTCTCACACTCTGAATCAGTAAGCATTTTAGGTCTTGTAATAATGCAACCAGTCTTATAAAATCTGGTACTTCTAGGATGAGTAGTATTAAGCAGAACAAAGGTTACAGAATAAACTGCAGAGATAACTACTTGAGTCTTACTTTCCTTGGTGGTGTCTGTCTGTCCCTTACATTTACTGTCTCTCAGATTTCCTTCGCACCTTTGTTTGATAGACAGAAACCCACAGGTAAAACGAAAACAACCAACCAAACAAGAAGAATGCCCAGCTGCTCCGTGTTGTAAGACACAGCCTTCCTGCACTGCAGGCTCTGCTGAGAGGCCTGCAGTGACACTTGCAGGTTGGAAGAAGCTGGAATCACAAAGTCAAGATGAGTCAAGATTCTGTAAACTGTTCTTCGATTTGAAGATGACAAAAAAGCCTGTACATAACTGTTTTGGCTTGTAACCTGCCACATAAAATAGTTGAAGTAGTTTGTTCAGAATCTCTGACTTTTCCTTCCATTACTATTATGTTTACCTAGGTCCCTTACTGTCATTTTTTCCTCTGGTTTCTTTGTAGAAAGCTAATGATTTGCTTGACCAATACTGTTCCAACTAACTTCAAAAATTGCCAGGAACTAGAAAATCCATCTCCAGATTTCTTGTATGTATTCCCAAAGGAGTGTATTTCAGTCTGTACTGCTAAGCTCAGAAACCCATAAGTCAATATGTTCTTGCCAAATGTCCCAAGAGAGGGGATTAAAATGCCAGAAAAAAAGAGTAATGTTGGGTTATTTCCTTCTATTTGAAGAGTTAGCTTGAATAAATTTTCAAAATTTCCTTTGTAACCAGGAAGATTGGAAGAATACATTGAAAATAATGAAAACTGAGATTCTTGTCTTTCCTAGGGCTTGGACTTAAAGAAAAGACTATATAACAGAAAGCTTGATACAGTAGCAAGAGACCACAATTCTAAATTGAGGTGCTAAACTAAATTTTCTCAAAGATCCTCATCTTCAATCAAATGTGACTAAGTTGTTCTCAATTTCAGTATCAGGCATTGGTATGTAACTACTACAAGGAATTTCAAGGCTCAGTGAATTTCTGTTCAGGATAATATTTTATTAACTATAGTCTTACATAGGGAAATCAGAAAACCTTTTCTAGCAGTGTCTAAAAACCCTTGAGGTAAGCCTCAGTCAACTTTAAGGTTTTCCTCCTTAGAGAACAAGCCTATATTAGGAGTTACTGGAAAACTGTCAAAAACAGACTTGAGGAAACAGCAGAACAGCAAATCAGACTCACACTTAAGCCTTAGAATCGTAGAATCATAGAATTATTTAGGTTGGAAAGGACCTACAAGATCATCGAGTCCAACCATCATCCATGCTCACTAGACCATGTTACAGAGTACC